>KE463951.1:0-17129 GCA_000387445.2 Pythium aphanidermatum DAOM BR444 | reverse complement strand
AACGTAGGAATTTGGGTATTAGTATGACTAAATGATCAAATTACAGAAAATGGGTTGGAAATCGAATGTCCAACGCAGGTGTGATTTCGTCACCCTTCAATAGAGCGCCGTAATACATTCCTGCGTTTTTTCGCAGGATGCTGTGACAAGAAACGAGTCGAATATTCGTTCCCGAACAATAATACCACCGTGGGGGGTTAATCACTTTGTCATCATTCTGGCCAGAGTGATGGTGGGCAGCTCAGTGACTACTGTTGATGAAGTATTTAACGCTCATAGGGGTACTAAACTGTACTCATGGGTGCCATCGGCCAGCAGTTCCACCATGGGCAAGACCTCCAAGGACAAGCGCGTACGTGCGGTGCCTCCAAGAGCACACACGACAGTGAACCCGAACCCATGGAACGCAATGCATTCAATAGGACATCTACTACCGCAAGGCGAAAGAGCAGGGCTACCGGGCGCGTTCGGCGTTCAAGCTGCTGCAGCTCGACGACACTTTCCACCTTCTCAATGGCACGTTGCAACTACAGTGGCTCCTGAGGCGGCTCTCTAATGTGTAGTGTGCAGGTGTCAAGCGAGTAGTCGATCTGTGCGCTGCACCAGGCGGCTGGAGCCAGGTGATCGCGGAGCGTCTGCACCCCGAGAGCGACGCAGAGGTCAAGATCATCGCTGTCGACTTGATGGAGATGGCTCCGCTGGATGGGGTGATTCAACTCCAAGGCGATATCACACACAAGCAAACTGCTGATGAGATCATTGCATCATTTCAAGGCAAGAAAGCGCACGTGGTCGTCAGTGATGGAGCGCCAGACGTGCTGGGTCTCCATGACTTGGACGAGTACCTGCAGGCCCAACTCGTCCTCGCTGGGCTCAACATCAGTCTGCATATCCTCGAAGAAGGCGGAACATTCGTCGCCAAGATCTTCCGTGGCAAAGAAGTCTCATTGCTCTTTGCTCAGCTGCGTCGCTTTTTCGCCAAGGTCACATGCGCAAAGCCAAAAGCGAGTCGCAACTCGAGCTTCGAGTCGTTCGTTGTATGTGAAGACTTTCGCCTCCCCGACGGCTACGTACCGACGATGGATATGCCGCTTCTCGATCTGCAGTATATGGACGATGACGTAGAATCCGACGATTGCTCGCGGTGTACGGTCACTGTGGATCGCGGTGTGTGTGGCGATGTCTACTTCCTGGGCAGCGGTGACGTCTTCGGGTATGATGCCGATCAGTCCTACCCACTAGACGAAGTAGAAAGCGCACGAGACGGCTCCGATGCTCACGAGACAGGAAAGAAGCGCGCATACGTGCACCAGGAGCCATTGCAGAAGCCTATCAACCCACCATACGCGAATGCTATCAAGAAAATGACCAGTAGCAAGTAGACGCCACAATAGACTCTATTAAATCTCGGGTCACGACAAGCTCACGCACTTGACGATTCTGCTGTTGAGCTGCCTGGCTTCTTGCGACGTTTCTTCGAGTCTTCCACTGGTGTAAAACAAAAACTCATCGTTACTCGCCCTGGAATACCTTAGACTCCTCTGTTTCACTATACCTCGAGGGTTGTCCATCTCGTAGAAGCGCTTCAGTAGTGCAACGGCTTCGTCCTTCATTAATCCTGTAATACAGGGAAATCCACTGTAATGCTTGCTATCAGGGAGCGCACTGGGATCATCATCGAGTGAGCATGACATCTTCTTCGGTTGCTCTAACAAATGATATCAAACCTCTTCTCGTGCAAGCTCATGACGGAGCTGCAGCCACCAAAGCGGTCGTTATGACAGCCAAAGTAGCACTGCTTTATCCGAACTTGAGACAGCGCACTCGCGCACATAATGCATGGCTCGCACGTGACATAGAGCGTTGTGTTGGCCAGCACCTCATGCGCTTTTGGCCCGTACTTGGCTGCGATCTCCTCAATTGCGACGATCTCTGCATGCTTAGTCGCCTGCAAGACCACTCTTAGCTGCATGAATACATGCAACCACTAAGCTTCCATATGACTTTACGTTGTACAGCTCGTTGACGCGGTTCGAAGCGCGCGCAATGATCTCGCCATCGTGCACGAAGACTGCACCAACTGGGACTTCACCTCGTTCGAGTGCTAGTTCTCCCTGAATATCCCACCAATTCAGCCTGTTGATACCTCATTCAATAGCCCTTACTCTGGGCTATACGTCTGCATATACAAATGCGCACCTCGTGAAGTGCATCACGCATGAAACGCGCATGAACGTCGTCCATTTCCTCCATTCTGGATGCCTTTTTCCTCGACCGTTTATCACTAGAGGTTAACTTAATCGGAAACTGGCAGCTCTCTAATCGAGATGGTTACGATGGTTACGCTTAGGGAACACCACCGACATCATCACAAGAGCTACAGAACGGCGACGATGATCATGGCAACTCTGCTCAAGCGCGTGACGCGCGCGACAGCTGCTGGTACGTCGCGCCGCAATGCGCTCGTGCTGCAGCGCCGTAGCATCAACTACGGCCACGATCTACACAAGGTAAATGTCCATACAGAAGGTCTGGGGGCCACATGAGGAGCTCAATGGAATGAATGTCGCACAGGACATGCTCAACGGCTCGACCAAGATCTCGGTGACAGAGTACGACGAAGGCGGATTCGTGATCAACGACATCAACATGCGAGGCGCCGTCGCGCTGCTGCCAGACATCGCCATGGTGAGTGCAGGCAGAAGAGGAGAGGGGCTGAGAGATCAACTCTGATAGAGAGGATTACAGTTGTGGAAGCCTCGAAGCTTTGAAGAGATCACGAAAGAGAGTCTGGAGGTGTTCACTATCATGAACCCACCGATTGAGATCCTGATCCTCGGCTGTGGTCCACGAATTACGCACCAGTTGGCCCCAGAGATCAAGGAGTACCTCAAGGTCAATGGTATTGTTGTGGAGTACTTGGACTCCGTGAACGCCTGTGCGACGTTCAACATTCTTAACGCAGAAGATCGCAATGTCGGTGCAGCGATCCTCCCATGCGACCCGGAGGCAACTCTCCTTACGGGATAGGAGCTCAAATACCATTCAGATTTTATCGTAAATGATGGCGAACTGCTCACCGACGGACGACTTGCTTACACGTTGTGCACTTGTACTTGAGTCCTCTTTCCTCGTATCGCTCGAGACAGCTCTCATGGATCAGCGTGCCACATGCGTTACTGCTGCTTGCCCCCGTACGACCTTTGCAGGGTACGCCCTGCAACATCTCATACTGGCAGATCGAGCATTTCTTGATCTCCAAGTCCCGCAAGAACGCGATCAGCTCCAGGTACGTTCGCGGCCCCAACGTGAGCTGGCCAGCGTCATACATGCTCATAGCAAGCCACTTCTCGTTGGTGAGTTTCCTTAACAACTCGGCCACTTCGGTCACCGACTGGTTGTCACGCAGGTTGACGAGGTCCGACTCGTGCAACGCACCTTCGTCACTTCCCAGTCTGTGAGTCTTCGCTTCTTATGCGGCCATCAGGACATAGACATACCTCTCGACGATCTCCTCAATCGCTTTCCGCAGGAGAACGATCTCCCATGGCTTGAAGTGAGATCCAAACTGGGTCAGCGCGTCATTACTCTGTCATCACACCGTCATTAGAACCCTATGGGTCTCCTACGCTACCGCACTCGCCTCCACTTACTGTATTACAAATACCGATGTACACCTTCCCATCGTCGTACACGCCACGTCGCACATCCAGCGCAAACGGCCGCACACTCTCCGCAATCTTGTTGATCATGTCGTCCACATCTTCCTTCGTCAGCTCCTCGCCCGTCAACTTCTTGGCGATTTTCTTCACTTGGACGTCATCAATCGCACCTGCCGCCTGGGCATCACCACTTGTTCATACGCTCTACACCATGGCGTTATCCACGTCTGCATGTACTCACCATGACGCGCTGCAGGAGCATGCGCTCCGAGTCATTCAGTCGTACCATCACGATTCTAAATGCATGTTTTGGCGCCAACAGGGCTTCCTCCCTCATACTACGTGGACCACGCTAGCAATCTAAAACAGAGTTTTCAACACTAATCTGCTTCTACATACATGTCTCCAGATGAAACCAATGAAGTAATGTGGACTACGCTATTCCTAACCGCCAGCATGGAGTCTCTTCCAGCACCACCATCATTCATCGATCTGCCGATCCGAGTCGAACATGCTGGCGAAAATGGTGCTCCGTCGCGCGGTGCTGCGGCCGCTGCGCTCCTTCTCCACGGCCCTGGTGCCTGCTGGACATGCCGCCGCGACGCCCGATCTCATCCCCGAGGACGTCGTGAGTGAGCTCAACAAGCACATCGTGGGACAGGAGGACGCGAAGAAGGCTGTGGCCATCGCGCTGCGCAACCGATGGCGACGCCGACAGCTCAAGAACGACTCACTGCGCGCCGAGATCTCGCCCATGAACATCCTCATGAGTGGCCCCACGGGTTCGGGTAAGACGGAGATCGCGCGGCGCCTCGCCAAGATCAGCAACTCGCCGTTCCTCAAGGTTGAGGCCACCAAGTACACGGAAGTTGGCATCTACGGCGCCAACACCGAGTCCATGATCAAGGACCTCGTGGACGTGGCTGTGGACATGGAGCGTGACCGCGTGCACAAGCTCAACGCCGCAGCGGCACGTGCTCGTGCGATTGACCGCCTCGTGGACGCGTTGGCGGGGGCGAATCCGCTGAGCGACTCGGCACGCGCCACGTTGCGTGAACAGATCGCCACAGGCAAGGCTGATGGTCGTCGCGTCAAGCTCAAGCTACGTGCCATCCCCAAGAAGACAGCACGTGGTGGACGCTCGCACGACATGATGATGGAGATGCCGCCAGAGTTGGAGAACATGATGGGCCATCTGGATGAGCTCATGAAGAGCCGACTTGGGTTTGGCAACAAGGGCCGAGGAAACGGAGATGCAGCGCAGGAGATGAGTGTCAAGGACGCGCTCCCACGCCTCGAGGCAGAAGAAGTTGACGCTATCTTAGACGAGGACGAGGTCGTGAAGCAGGCCGTTGAGAACGTCCAGAACAACGGCATCATCTTCCTGGACGAGATTGACAAGTTGGCAAGTCCTGATGAACGCAGCGGTGGCGCGTACCGCAAGGGAGAGGGTGTCCAGAAGGAACTTCTGGCATTGACGGAAGGATGCGCCGTGCAGACGCGCTACGGCCTTGTGTACACGGACCACATCCTGTTCATCGCCAGTGGAGCCTTCCACCGTTGTAACCCGTCGGACTTGATGCCAGAGCTCCAAGGTCGACTACCAATCCGTGTTACACTGTCTCCTCTTGGCGCGAACGAGTTTGTGCGTATCCTTAAGGAGACGGAGCACAACTTGCTTCGTCAAATGCAGGCACTGATGGAGACCGAGGGTGTGGACTTGGTGTTTTCAGAAGAGGCGATCGAAGAGATTGCTAATATTTCGGCGCAGGTCAACACGCAAACGGATGACATCGGAGCGCGTCGTCTCGCGACCATTGTCTCGAAGATCATCGAGGAAGTGTCCTTCCACGCGCCCAAGATGAATGGCATGAAGTTTGAGGTCGACAAGAACTACGTGCAGCAGCGCCTCGCTAACGTGCTCGAGAAGACAGACCTCACGAAGTATATCCTGTAGAGGTGAAGAGGTAGAGACCAATACACGAACTACCAGGTTAAACGAGTTGATATTGCCGTCGAGTATCTGACTAGGGCGCAGGCGATAGCCTCGTATTTTGAGGAAATTTGACAGCGTGTTCATCTGCTCTCGGTTTCGGCTCGCACGTGCATGTCTCCTTCTTGTTCTGACAGCTGCCGCAGTCAATCAGACCTGTTTCAAACTCGTGACGCATCGTGCACGAGGAGCAAATGCACCATGTGCATATACAATCGTCCACAGCCCTTGTGCACCCAACGCAGTCGAGTTGACAATGACGTGGGAACTTGGTTTCCATCTGAGAGATCTCCGCCATTGGGGACACTGAAGTTGCTTGTGTTAGTTTGGTCGTGTTCATAGCACTTGATGGAAACGAGGGAAATTGAAAAGTATGAGGCGCCGGCAGCCATCAGAAGAAACGGCATGTTCGAGAACACAGAACAAACGTCGCTCTTGGGCTATCAAAACACAGAGCGAACGAGCTTTTGAAGAACGAGTCTGTGTCACTTCCATCGCGTCTTGATGTCGTGTGGCTTCAACAAGCTCTTTCATCAAGTCCAACTTGAAGCGTTGAAACGGCTTCTACTACGGTACATTGTAATACTAAGTACTTCGAAGTAGACGTGTTGTTTTATAAGTCTTAGAGTAGTACATGGAAAATGCCTTATCTAACTGATAGTGCAACCGTAAACAACGCCGTCAGTCCGTAAATAAATAGAATGCATCCAGTTGAACCCATCAAATGGAAGAATCAAAATGGAAGTGACAAGCGAGAACATGGAGACTGACGCTCATGGCGCGTGCGCTGCGCGTAGTTGCAGCCGAGAATGGCCATGGGCATACAGACCGACACGCAGCGACAAGGTAGACGAGCGGTTCCTCTATATGGCCATCACAATGATGCCAGAGCACGAGCAGCTCTCATTCGAAGAGCTACGAGTCCAGCAACAAGAACAATTAACCTCAGGCACAGTACATGGAGAAGAGCAGCGTCCGCCGTACCGCACAACCATGTGCACATCGTACAACGACTTTGCCCGTGTATATCACAGTATCTCAGCCATGGAGGAATACGCGCAGCTCTCGCATGAAGAGCTACGATATGAATCGTGGCTGGCGAGTCATCGAGAACAGAACAGCAAGGACACACTCACCAAACATGCCCCGTTTCCTGAACCCACACCAGTGGACTCTTCGTCCTTTCGGCCGACGCTTGATGTCGAATATCCTCTAAAGTGTAGGTTCATCCATGCCGTGACGGCGATGCATTCGTTTGCAGACAAATCGTTTGAAGAACTTCGCTATGAAACACGGTGCAAGATGCCAGTCTGGGCGCCTGTCTTGAAGCTTCAGACGCATCGTGGAGCACTCAGTACGATCGAAATGCGGGTGCGAGAGGAAGTGGAAAAAGTAATGAACGGGACGACGGAGTGGTGGTTGGAATTCCAACAAGCACTTGAGAATGGGGAAGGGCCGGAGAAGTGGGTTGATAACAGCACGCTGTACAAGTGGAGCAACTCAATGATCGACGAGACAACACGCGCGTGGTATCCGACGTTGAGTGACACCTACAAGGAGGGACGCCAACAGCAGGTTGAGATTGCCGCCGCGGTTGGCAAATGGGAGCATATACCTGTATCGCTGGAGTGGATGGACGCTCAGGATATCGTGGGGTTCGTGCCGGAGGGAGAGTGGTCGCCTGATCTTGATTACGACGTCGACTCATTTGCGTTCTTTGGTTTCTACGTTACCCAAGCCAACATGGTGAAAGAACTGCGCAATCATGATCCCGATGAGTGGCCAGAGGTATGCCGCCTTCAGCGATTCAGAGACCAATCACGGGTTGTTGGTTTACCTGGGGCAAAGCTTGTGTGGGCGATTATGTATTTCTTTGACGAGCCGGATGGCCTCAGCATCGAAGAGTTGAATTCGCGAACATCGGATGCAGTTACTGAGTGTCTCGATGTCCATGAAACGCGCCCTCGTATCTTAGAGCTGCTTCGGTTCCACGCTTTGCGCATACATGGCTACCTCGTTCAATGCCAGCATGCGGTGGTTGATGCTTTGAGGCACTTTGCCCAGCAAGCTTGTGACGCTGGTACTGCAGGAATTCGAAGAAGTATCGTGGATTTAGTCGTGATCAAAGATGACGCAAAGATAGCTGACACTCTGGAAGCCAGTATTGATGAGCTCTCAAGATCGGCGATCGCGGACGAAGATTGGTTCCCCGAACGCAACGGAGGCACTTTGAATCTCCTAGACCCAACGATGTACCCACTGCGTATCGGGATCACACAACGTGTGCCATGCTTTCTCGACTCATTGTTGGGATGTGATCCGTACACTCGGATGAGCAACATTGTGTTTGTAAAGACTACTCCTGTGCGACTCTCTCCAGCGGATAGTGAACAGCGACCGACATTTCGTTGGCTTCCGTGCGATGTTGACGTCGACACATCCGGTTGTGCTCACTTCGCTTCTTACATCAACAACCTTCATCCGAACACTGGGAAGTGTCTCTACAACAGCCTTGAAGACCTTCTGACGAGTTTACTTCCGGGCTTTGAACATGTCCTTCAAGGTTTGCGTGACAGCAAGAGTATGGACATGTCCTGGTTCAGCGTGCCGCATACACTCAAACCGTATGTACGTGAGTGCCTTGACCAACGGCCAGTCCCAAACATCACTCACACCGCGTTTGCGGATCCACAACCGACGGCATGGACGTTAAAACGATCTCGACTTCAAGTTGTGTTGAGTATGCACGAAATCCATCTCGATGCTAAGGAAAACGGCACTTACGAGCATGAGAACGTGCTGAAGTTCGGCCTCCCTGATTCAGACGTTGTGGCCGCAGGTGTGTACTGTTATGGACGCAAAAATGTCGCCGGAGCGTGCATGAGTTTCAGCTCGAAGATTCGACCTCCACTGTTTCCACCGCGTGATCCGATCAGTCTTGATGCGTATCACGGAATGAAATCTTCGAGGTGGTTTGCGGGGTCTCTTATGCGTGAGCAATGCTTGGGAACTGTGGTGCTCGAAGAAGGTAGCGGGATCGTGTGGCCGACAACCTTAGAAGCCAACCGGTGTGAGTTTGAGCTTCAAGACAAGAGTGAAAATGCGACTGGATACCTCAAACTCGTCTGGATATACCTGATAGCACCTGGAACCTCGGTCATATCGACAGCAGAAGTGCCACCTCAGCAGATTTATTGGGCAAACCTCGTCACTGATGAGCTGGCACGGAAGTTTGGACTACCGGACCCAGCACTTGATCGGATTCACGCCTTCAGTCGGATCGGATTCACACACGAGCAAGTTCTTGAAATGCACGACGAGATGAAGGAGTTACTTGATGGTGAGGAGTCGGAGGCATTGTAAAGCGATTCATGATGACTGTTCATCTCAACTCGGCTCTCCTTTTTATTCTTTTTCATACGCATCCTACAGGACTGGTGTTCATCCACTGCAGTGTTAGTGACCTGGCTTACCATCTTTGAACGTCCAGTGGTTGGGTCTACGTCCTTCGTTTCTGATTTTACGATCTGCTCGCTGGAGCACTTCCAACTTCACCTTCCACTCTTGGGCCACATCCAGATCGTTTGCAGCAAGATACCGCAAATCTTCACGGTTGACTGAGTCCGATTCCAGCACTCTTGAAGAGTCAATGGGAACAACATAGCCGCTGGGCTCGCTTCCAAAAGTCCAATAAGCTTTACCATCAAAACTGAGGCCATCCAACCATGATCCAGTGACAGAAGACAACTCCACTCCGCTTGAGCTGTTGATGATTCCACCGCGAACGAAATCTGATGGAGTGGCTGAGGACGAAAACATACCACCCATACCCTTCTTCTCGTCAGGATTGAACTTGAGATCGCAGACTAGCTTGTTCTTCTTGTCTTCAAAATGAATCGTGCCGAGAAGATCGACAGTACGATCGCCCCATAGGAATCCACCACTCTGCATTTGAGGGAGATGGTATGTGATCACGGTGCCGTCTGTAAAACCGATGCGGATAGGACCTGCATTATTTTGAATGAAGGCGCTTGACTTCATGCTGAATGTTGGCGGGTTCCAAACGACGTAACCGTCAATCGTGTACTTCTTTCCAATCAGCTCGAAGTTCGTGATTGGTGGGTGGTGGCTCGTGTGCTCACAATACACCTCAGTGCCATCGTTAAGGGAAGTCTGGTATGTCTCGCCTAAGATTGGATTGAAAGGCTTCATTTGACCTGTACCGTGGTGAAAACCAGCCACTGCATAAGCCATGACGAACTTAAAACGTTCAAGAGGGTCAACCTGATCAGCAGCAATATTGAGAAACGTTGGGCCATACAGGAATAGATCTACGATGCGTTCGAGGTTGGTTCGAGGCTCGAAAATTCGCACCGGGAGCGACAAACCAACCATTCCCTTTCCTTCCAAGAGTGCACCGCTAGCTGATTTCAGCACATCCTTCAGTACGCCAGCCTGCTTTTTTGCAACTTCCTTGTCGGTGAGCTTCAGACCACCAGATGGCAGCCTACACATTCCCTTGACGTAGTCACTTGGATGAAACGATCCGACTCGAGTTTGACACGCGTACGCGCTGCTGGTGTGATCCCCATTCACACTACCATCACTGTCGTAACCACTCTCATTGTCGTCATCAAGTCCCAGCTCAGCAACGGTCATTTGCGACTGGTTCACATGCTCAGCTAATACTGCGAGGCAGTCAAGGCGCTGAATCATGAACTCACGTTTGGTCTCTGTAGATAGCCAGCCACCAGCATCGATGTCGGTGACATAAGTGACAAGTGTACGACCTCCGTCAAGCGGTTCTAGCACCCATCCTCCAAGTGATTGGTGGGCGCGAATAACACCATCTTGAGGAGGCTTTCGCTCGTTTGCGATGGACTTCTCAAGCACGGTGATCACTGGCTGACGAGGATCTTCAGCTTCGTCATCATCAATGGGGACAAGGGCCGTAACAGCCTTAGTCTTCTTGACCTGGCGGACAAGAAGTAGATCACGCGGGGCACACAGAGTACTGTAATCGACAGTATTGAGAACTGCAGCGATCAAAGCAAACAGTGCCATGCTGTGCAGCGTCGTAGACCATGACGAAGCCAACAGGCCACCAACAACAGCGCCAGTAGCAACTGCCACTTGAGGCGCCACAAATGCCTTCGTGGCTCGAATCTGTTGGAATCCTCGAGTTAGGTACACCAATTCGGTCGAATCGTCGAACTTGGCAACATGAGTTGATGTGGGAAACTGCACGTCCCAATCGGCTCGCTTCTGGTGATCACACACAAAATACGCTGCAACTTCTGATGGTACGGGAAGTACCACACTACCGCGTGCATACCATTTGCCACTACTTGTATCCAAGGATCCACCGACACTCTTGATCACACCATTGGAAGCCCCCATTGGACTAAAGACAATGTGCCCACTCATCGCGCCTTTCTTGGTAGTGAGAAGGGCTTTCAGCAAACCCATATCTCTTGCCAGCTCGTTTTCCATTGCAACACTTGTTGCAGCATGGGGTGAACTATGTCGTCCAATGTTCGCAGACACAGGAGCTGCGACCTGGGCCACCGCAGCAGCAGCCTGTGGCGGCGCTGGAGACCCACCACTCGCAGGGACCGACGTGCTTGACGAGCTAGTCGGCGCTGATACAACCCGATTAGTCCGCTTGTCTGCTGCTGGCTTGATCGCTGGCGCGCTTTGCGGTGGCATCGACGGCTGGCTCGCAAGTCGCTGGCGGCGCTCGGTGGCAATGCGCCCAATGCAGTTCTTCAACACTGTTAGCCATTCCGTCGCGATCTGTCCATCCTCGCTTGACAAGCAGTACAGCGTTCCTGTGGCACTGTCTGTGAGGTGGATACGCGTCGAGTTCCACGTCTCACTGCGTCCGCCGTCTTCCACCGTGCAGTACTTGAGCTCCATCACGACACTCGGCTTACTGTCACGGCGACTACCGTAGTAGCTCAGTGTACGCCCGTCACAAACGAACCAGCGCTGCTTCCATCCCTTGAGCATCTGTCCTTTCTTCTGAAGATAGCCTTCCTTCATGAACGTCGGATCGAAGTTGGGCATCGAGTCCAGAGGACGCCGATCACTCTACAGACCGCAATTCAAAGCCAATCTCGGCTATCAGCACATCATTCGAACGCGCACAACATGCGCTTTTAAATAGTACCCACCTCGCCATGTGTGAGATCATGTAGCGCCTGCATTTCGACAGAATCCGCACTCGGTTTCCCTTGCGCTTGGTGCTTGGTTTCCGAACACACGTGTCTTGGGCGAGGGGAGAAACTCGGCCTTCAAGAACAACCCATACCGCCAGTGTACCGGTTCTAGAAGGTTAGTTCTCGGTAATTTCGTGATTAGTCTTTTGTTCCTAGCACTAGACATGAAAAATGTATAAATATCATTTTTGATCAAAGCAAAGTCTACAACATGTTACATCTGATCACTACACGCTGGTGGCTTGCAGACCTCTCCAATGAGCGATATACACTGTACATACTCTATCACCATGTCTCCCACACATTCTACATATATTCTTACTTGTATCAAGTTGCCAGTATACAGATACACGTTCACTCCTCGCCTTTGTGGGCAGAGCGCTTAGCCAACGATGCGAAGATCGAATCGTCTCGGTCCATAAGCTCGCGTGGTGAGCCAAACTCAGCCACACGACCTGCGTCCATGACTGCGATCTTGTCGCAGTGCATGATGGTGTTGATGCGGTGAGCAATGATGAGCACCGTCTTGTCCTGGAACGTTTCCTGGATGGTCTTCTGGATGAGGTGGTCGGTGGCAGTGTCCACGTTGGCGGTCGCTTCATCCAGCACCACGATTTTGCTGTTCTTGAGCAGTGCACGGGCGATACAAACGAGCTGACGCTGACCCACCGACAGGTTTTCACCGCGTTCCGATACCACAAAGTCGAGCCCAGCTCCCCACGCGACGACGCCGTCCGACAGGTGCACCTGACGCAACACCTGCCAGACCGTGTCGTCATCGTAGTCTCCGAAAGGGTCCAAGTTCTCGCGCAGCGAGCCACTGTACAGGACAGGGTCCTGAGGAATGATCGCAAGCGAGCGACGCAGTTCCTGCAGCTTCACCTTGGAGATGTCGAGGCCGTCAATGTACACGGTGCCACTTTCAAACTCACAGATGCGGAAGAGTGCGATCATGAGAGAAGACTTGCCAGCACCCGTGCGGCCGCAGATGCCCACCTTCTCACCACCACCGACTTCAATGTCCACGCCGCGCAGCACAAGAGGCAGCTCAGGTCGGTACTTCAGACACAACTTGTCGAACTTGATCGCTCCACGCGATGGCCAGGCGGCGGGGTTCACTGGAACACAGTCGGCGCCATCGTCCTCCACAGGGATCTCGCGGAACGCCGACAGACGCTCAACGCTCGTCATCGAGTTGTCCAAGTTGTCAGCCGTTCGCACACACACCTGCACACTGGTGGTCAACGTGAGCGAGTACGTGATAGCGAGACCCGCGACAATCGGTGTGATCGTGCCCTTGGCACTGACAATGTAGAACGACACAACGAGGATGACGGCGACCGACAGCCAGTCGAGACGGACAGCGAGCCAACGACCAGCGATCCAGAAGTGGAAGCAGTAGCTGGCGTTGTGGTCCACGGCACGCTTGTTGGAGCGCACAAAATCGTCCTGCATGGAGAAGGCGCGGATCGTGTGGAGGCCGTTGAGGGTCTCGCTGAAGAGGCTGTAAATGGGCGAACGGGAGATGCCCTCGAGGCGCTTGATCTCACGGGAGGACTTCTTGAAGTAGAGACCAAGCATCACGAAGACAACGACCATTGGCACATACGACAGGGCGATCCAGTAGCTCGCAAGTGCACACACAAACAAAGCACCAAGGAACGACACAAACGTCTCCAGGAACGTCTGATAAAAGCGAGGCACATTGGCGTCGAGCTGGTCAAGATCACTCGAGAAGCGGTTGAGAATGCGACCCATGGGTGTGACATCGAAGTAGCGGTTCACAGGGGCATTTAACACCTGGCGGAAGAGTTCATCGTGAATGTTCTTGGACGAGCGCATGCACATCTCAATGAGGAAGAAGCCGCGAGCAAACACGAGCACAATACACATCGCGATCACACCTCCGTACCACCACGCGTAGTGCGACTCCGAGTACGACAGTGTCGGCATCTGCTTCGCCCAGTAACCCTGCCAGTAGTCAGCGATCACACGCACACCCTGTCCACCCGCGAAAAGTGCGAACACGACGACAGCAACCACAATACCGTTGAATCCCGTGCCGTCAAAGTACGTGCGGTAGGTGTTGCTGCTCACGCGGCCTCGGACACGATCCTCTTCCGTCAGGAGCTTCGCCGGCGTACCAGATCTGTCACTCTCTTCGGTTGACACTGCATCGTCATCTGCAGCATTCACAACCGTGACCTTGTCACCATCGACAGCGATCACCTCTTCTGTGTCCACAACCTCAATCTTGTCTACAACACTGCTCTCGAACTTGTCAAAGGAGTCGTTGTATGCATTCAGAGACGGGAACTGCTCGATGATCTCACGGTGCGAGCCATCTCCAACGATACGACCGTTCTTCACAACTAGAATTTGATCGGCGTGCTTGAGCAGATCGTAGTGGCTGTTGAGCACAAGCAGTCGAGTCTTGTCACGAGCTAAACCGTCAATACACTGATCGAAAATTGCATGGGCGACGTGTGGGTCCACAGCACTCAGTGGGTCGTCCATCACGAGAATATCGTAGTTCTTTCGGTACACCGCTCGCGCGATCGCGATACGAGCCTTCTGACCACCACTGAGGTTGATGCCACGTTCTCCGATCTCGGTCTGGTCACCGTCTGGCAGAGCGTGCAGGTCAACTGCCAACTGAGTAGCCACAAGCACTTCATCGTAACGTTCTGTGTTGAATGCCGACTCGAAAAGGATGTTGTCCTTGACGGTCGCATTGCGGATCCACGCTTCCTGGCTCACGTACGACAGCTCACCGTGCACTTCACAGGAGCCATCCTTACGAGCCATCTCGCCGAGGATCGCATGCAGCAAACTCGTCTTACCAGCGCCGACAGTGCCAACAATCATGACCAACGAGCCAGGCTCAATCTTAAGGTTAACAGCCTCAAGCACGAAGCGAGTTTGAGGCTCTGGCAGGTCTGGAGCTTCGTCGCCAGAGCCCATGAGGTCGTCAGCTTCGATAATCACACTCGGAAGGTCGCTAACATCATCGTCGGACCACACAAACGTGGCATCTCGAACAAGGATGCTGCCCTTCTCAGTCTTCTTATGGACCGGTGAAGCTCCTTCAGTCAATAGGAAACCACGGGACGAAGTCTCGTCACACGCCATGTACTCATCGAGGCGACGCACAGCGATCAGTGCCTGTGACATGAGAGCGAGGGTCTTCGGGAAGAGACTCACGCCGAGACGACTGATGTTGACCATGGCAATGAGAGTGAAGGCTTCAGTGACTGTGAGCGAGTCGTGGCGAGCGATGTAAACAGCAAAAATGACAGCCGCAAGCAACACCGGTGTGAGGAAAAGCATTGTCGAGTTGACGATGTTGAGGAAATGGAAGCGGCGGTACAGCTGCACTTCCACAGCACGAATACGCTCCACACGACGTGCAAGCGATTCTTCCCAGGCGTAAAACTTCATGACGCGGATGCCCTGAAGGGTCTCGGATGTGACCTTCACACGCTCTTCGACGACGCGAAGCAGCTCCTTCTGCGCGCGACCAACCATAGCAGCGAGTTTGAACGAGAGTGAGAGCACGATGACAAGCAGCACAGCACCGCAGAGTGCCGCGACAACGTCGAACATGATGGCGACGATCACAATGGTGATGACAAATGCAAGAGGCGCGAAGAGGATCCAGACTGCGTCGAAGTTGGCGTTGAAGACGCGCTCAGCGTCGACGCTCATCAGCGTTACGATCTCTCCAGTTGTGTAGGCCTGGCGAGCCACACAAGAGAGGCGCAGTGCCTTCTGGTACACTTCATTCATAACGATCGACCGCATATTGGTACAGGTACGGATAGCGAGGAACACACTGTAATGCTGGCACACAGTGCCGAGGAACGACACGATGGCCATGAGTGCCGCAAGAACGTAGCCGCTGTCAATGCGGAAGACGTTCTCACGGTCGTTGAGGAAGTCGAGCATGGCCTGCACGAGGAATGGCTGGAGCACCATAGTGGCAAGATACACCGTGTAGTTGGCCAAGATGATGGTGTTCTCGCGCTTGAACGTGCGCACGAGCGCGACAGCGAAGCGTGATGAGTACCACCACGCGCCGCCCTCACTGCATGCGTACTCGATGGCGAAGCGCGCCTCGAGGGCGTCGCACGAGTCCTGCGGCGTCACAGGCCAGAGGTCTTCCTTCTCCAGGACCTTGCGCGCACCGAGAGAGATGAGTGGGTTGAGCCACAGGTACGCGATGCGCGAGAGGAGCGATGCGTTCGCGAGCGGGCTCTGGCGCTGGATGAACGGCACGTCGGGCTCGTCATGGGGCTTGTCGGCCGGTGGCGTGAGGGGCGCCGCCACGTACGCGGAGACCGGGGACTTGGGCGCCATGGCGGTCGAGAGGCGAAATGCCGAGTGGGTCGCCGCCTCAGCCACTGCTTACGTGGGCATACAGTACAGACACACACAAGGGCGCGTGCCGCCGTCGGAGTGGATCGCGACCGCTCCATGCGACTTCTCCGATGGCGACGTGCCATCTGCATGCAAGCAGCGGGACAGGCACGCGCCATCGACGCCAATATGCGATACTCTGAAATATCATATACGATATAGTGCAATTCAATAATGTGAGGGAAATATTCTGTACAGAACTGTGAGAATGGATAATGCGGTGAAGATGATGACAAAGGTTGGTGTGGGGTGAATCTCGATGACGATTGGCCGCTGCGTAAAGGGCTAATCGAAGCGACATGCGGGATGATGAGTGAGCGCGCGCGACGCGACGCAAGCGCGACTTATCCACACCCCAGCGCATCAGTACGGTACGTCCTCCTGAGATGAAGGGCCGCCATTGGTCTCAAGCCACGCGCCAGCGAGCCGCCGTCGGCCATTTCGACGCCGAAGTACCTTGCCAGGCTGGAGACTTCAAACTGGAGTTGCGCGTCTGCTCGTACAGTCAGCCGCACGGCCGGGGCATCCAGGATCGGCTCTGGCGTTGCAATGCCATTGCACCACCACTGGCACCCACCATCCCTTCACTGGTTGGCACGCATTGACGAACGCGTGGGGTCTTGACGAAGGATCCGAAGAGACTGACTGCGACAGAGTCAGATTGGTGCTTGAGGTTGGATGGTATTCTACTGTACTGTATGTACTGCTGTGTGGATGCTGTGGTCGCGTATGAAGCTACGAACCTTGGAGAAGATGATCACCAGCGTTATCTTCCACTATGAGTATTTCTGAATGGATGAGTGAAGCTGTATTTGTACTGGAGCTTACTGTCCA
>KE463950.1:44987-69541 GCA_000387445.2 Pythium aphanidermatum DAOM BR444 | reverse complement strand
ATTGCCGTCATAAGTCGCAACAGCCTTCTCGTCTTCATGTCTTGCTTTTGCCGTAGTTATCGCGGAGTAGATTCATCATCAGCGGGATTCACGAGAAGTGGCTAGTGATCTCGGGCAGCAAGTCTTCCGAGTATCACAAGGAACCTAGAGTGAACTTCCTCACTCGTCCTACTACTAATCGTACTAGTATTTCATACTACTGCAGTACTACACGCGCGAGCATTACCGAAGTGATCGTGCTGCTCGTAGCGAATTGAGAAATGAGGGACTGAGCTTCAAACTTGACGTGAATTTTGAAGACCGGGAATTCACCATCCTCAGCTCATCGCAGGAGACTCTTCTCAAACTGTCGAAGTCGACAGAAGATGATTCTGTATGGCAATTCATGTTCTGATACAGTACTCTGAAGGAGCCGAGTAAGGGCACCCTCATAGCAGATCACTGATGAGACACGTATCCCCGCACACTTGAGCTGGTGCGCCTTCCGATCGATCTCGTGGAAGCGCTGATCACGAGATGCTCGAAGGGATTGTGCCATTCAACATGGTACACTAGAGAGAGAATGTAGTCATTTGTACCGCTTTCGTGGTACATTTGCTTCAAGATTGAGGCCATTTTATGTGCATGTGGCCACCATGAAGAGACTTTTAGAACGTGCCTACTTTCACCATGCGTGAGACTCTTCAAGCGATTCGCTCGCAAAGTGGCCATGGCAGGTGAGCTACACAGTCGTGTGTGCCTCGAACGATTTGAAGCGCGTGTCTGTGATAAATGTGCGCGAACAGGTTCCGATGGAGCCTTCATGTGGAGAACCTGTGTTGTCCACGCATTACAGGATAAAGGCAACCAGGCACGGAATAGCTCCTCGATCATCCATTTCGAACTTGTCGTGATACCACTGGCGAGAGTCTGTATCTTGATCGCTTGACACTGTCAAGCGGTTCATGTTTGCCAATTTATGCACCATGACCTGGGAGCCCTCTGTCCGTAGGAAGCCTCCATGAGCGGTCACTTGTGCGTTCTGCCGAGCGCATTGGCATGAAGGTTGTTCTCTCATTCTTCGATTTTCGCTCCTGACGCCAAGTCAACAACCCTTTCAGCAACAACTATCATCATGTTCATCAAGACCTTCGTTCTTGCCGCCGCTGCTTTTGCTGCTGTTGCCCACGCGACGGCCTGTGAGTCGACTGAGCTTGTCAAGCTCGCGGGAATTGCCACGAACTCAAACCTTTCAACTTGCTCGACGGACTCAGGCTACAGCCTTCTCACTCCAAACGGCCTTCCGTCGTCAGACGAAAAGGCCAAGATGTGTGCGTCTACTGCGTGCGTTGCTCTAATTGAAGCTATTCAAAAGCTCAATCCGAGCGATTGTGACCTCACTATCGGCACGACCACTATTAATGTGTACTCACTGACGAGCACTTTCAGTAGTGACTGCGCTGCTCTGACGACTGCGCCAGCCACCACCACACCAGCTTCGACGACTGAAACTCCTACTGTCACGACAACGGCGCCATCGACCACGACGGAGACTACAACTACTGTGACGGAGCCTCCGTCGACGACCACTGAGGCTCCCACCTCGAGCTCGTCTTCTTCGAGCGCGACCGAGGCCCCAGCGACGACTGCACCAAACGCTTGTTAAGCAATTTTGAGGGATTGTTTGCATGTCCACACGACGACAGACGATAGCCTTCTTTGACCGATTCAGAGGACTCCCCAATGAGTCTTGCATACACCAATACAAACCACACGAGTTTCTTCGAATTTTTTGCGTACAACTACATGCTTGAACTCGCACTATGTCTGCCGCAGCCGCAGTAGGAGAGAACTCTAATGAGCGACGTGACTATCCGATTGCTAGTACTTCGGTCTGTTCTTCCAAGGTTGGAATGAGGTGAGGTAGAGTTTGCTCGGCCTTTGCATCGCCAAATATGTTAGCGGCCAGTTGCTTTGCATTCACCCACACGCCTTCGACCTCGGGTGGGGCGACTGAGAGCATCGTGTATATCAGTTTGTTTTCGTATCCGTTTGTAGGTGCTTGAAAAATCATATCCTTGCTCACTTCGGCGCATGACGCATTTGCATCCTTTTCGTCGACAGCTTTCTTCCCAATTGCCCATTGTGCGTAGTGTGAACGGTGCGCGCACGTCGCTACGAATGCTGGATGGTCGCATTCAACGCTCTTCCAAGATAAGGATTCGCGGGTGATTGCAACACACTTTCCTGGGGACAATTCATTCGGTCTCTTCAAAGCCCACACCATGCTCTCCATCCGCTTGGGCGTGATGTTGTCTGGGGATGGAATATTGACAGCGCACTCCATCATTGGAGGGATCGTGGTCTCATTGAGCAGGTATGTGTTTCCACCAACGTGACCGTCCGCATTGAGGAATGCGTACACAATTTCACTGGTCTCCGGTCGGAAAATGGTCTTCTTTCGATTGAGTGGACCGACGTGTTTTGGGTCAAACTCACAGTCGGGAAACGGCGAGAAAGGTAGTGCTGGCTCAGTCCAATTGCAAATCTCGTCCTTGACAAAAAGAAGATGGTCGGCTCGAGGTGAATAGTCTGATCCACTCATGAAGATAACACGCTTGCCCGCCTCGATAAGAGACTGAAAACTCGGCCAACCTCTTGTTAGCACGAGATCGGTCGGCAGTAACATCTCCTTCTCATCGAAGTGATCCTTAACGTACTGAAGCAATGTCCTCACTTTCTTCCACTTGAATAGATTCTCTTCATCATCGAAAAAGACCATCAGAAACTCATCTTGGTTTTCAGGAGCGTGGAGCCAGGTTGCCAGTTCGTCGAGCGCTTCGACGAGACGTCGTTGCTCACTCGCGGGAATGCTGCTGAGACTTGGCTTGCATCCAATCGTCTGTGAGTCCCACTCAATGTTGGTTCCAAGCCAATGTGCGATTTTGTTGAACGCGCTGATCAGTCCGTCAAGAAGACTCGAGTGGAAGCCACCACAGTGGGCGATGTGCAAGTCGTTGTTGAACCAATGGACATCCAACTCGATGAATCGAACGCCCATATTCAACTGGTCCGTGATGGTGAACAGCTGGTCATTCGTGTGCACTTCAAGACCTTTCTTGATCCACGAGATATACTTCAAATACATTTCGAACACATGATCTTCCACTCCGTAGCCCTATGCACAGACGGCACCAATCAGCCCCAAACGTATTTGCACAGAACCATTAGATGAAACAACACTTACGTCTGCGAGGTTGATGGCCGAGTTGTGGCTACCAGGAAGATGAGCATGGCAGAAGTTGCGGCGGTATGCAAGCATGCGCTGTAGCTTCAGTGCTCTCTGTAGCCACGGGTCCACAACAACAGACCCGCGCTCGCACACGATCGCGCAGACCTTGTTCTTGTCGCAGTGTTTGATCTTGTTGCACTCCACTCCCGGTGGCACAGTGTCAGGGATGGTATCACGCAGCGTCTGCATGAAGTTATCACGCTCTTGAGGCTGAAATAGCTCATCACTGAGAGCGAAGCTGGAGCCCGAAAGAGTCGCGTTGAGCAGCTGAGCGACCGCTTGTTCATCTACATTCACTTGCGCGGCCGCAAGGGCGGAAAGAGCGGTGCAAAGCGCGAGATTCAGCGCTGTTCCGAGTCTCATCTTGAAGAAGATCGACGAATGTCAGTCCGCAAGTTGCTGTGGCGAAGGCCGCGATAAAGTGGTTTCTTCGAGCCAGTATACAGGGTATACGGTGGACTCATCAAGTCCGGATGAGACACTAAAAGTATACGTATAGTTGTACCCTGTTTTGACATTTGTATACCTTCCGGTCCGGGTCGGTCCGGAAGTTCCGGATGAGGTCTGTATGTCCATACCGTGTATTGTTAAATCGGGGGCTAGACCACCTACTTTTGGGTTTGGAAAACATCCACCTTGGTTGTGACGAAGCCCATGACAGCGACGGAGACCGAGACCATGGCCACGCGCGTGGCGATGAACGGGCCGGTGACGCGCAGGAAGTCTCGAAAGCCCCAGTGCTCGACCTTGGCGGGCACTTCGTATGTCAGAAGGTGAGCGAATTGTTGGTTCAGTATCCGGTTCTGGCCGCTGTATGCGGCAACTGCGGCAACTGCTCCAACTGCGTTGCCAAGGAAGCTTTTAGGTGGCGCTTCCTTGGCGCTGGAGGGCAGCGCAAGCATCTTGCCGCCTTGGTACATGGTATACGCGGACGCGCCGCCGAAGACGACACCGCCAGTGATGATGACAGGAAGCACCATGAGGACAGTACGCGAGTTCCAATCTGACTCTGAGACCAACAGGGAGAGATGGTATTTGATGTTCATGGTGGACGAGCTGACGTCAGCCGGAGTAAACATCAGTTAAGAACCACATAACGGTAAAAACGGACGGTTTGAAAGCGCTGGTTGTGGCTTGAGAGTCTATTGAGTCTCAGTCGCTTGCGCTCCGGAAGCTCACAGTCTCAATCAGGCAGCCACTGAAGCAAGGTCCAGTCTTCAGGAGTGCAGTACAGCGTAGCTGTAGGTCACCAGGGCGTTCCGCATGATTACACGTAGCATTAAGAATATTGCGTCCGAGCTTCTACGGAAACGTTGAAGACGTCACTTGCTATCAATCGCTAGACAGTATATGATGGAACGCCACCAATCCGTTTTTTAATACTAGTAGTAGACATAGAAGCAGTAGGCAAACCTAAGAGCACTTCCAAAGTCACACTAGCCATGAACTCTGACAACCACGACGACTCCTTCTAGATTCGATACACAGGGATCCTGGAGAGCACGACACTGGTGGTAGATCCGCCCAATGCTGCAGAGCCATCCCATGAGCAAAGCCCATGTAGACCGTGCGAGCATGATCGTCGCCGCCGCATTCTCGAAATCGTTTCCTGGAGGAGCGTAACCTTAATAGTGGCCTGGGGTACAATTTTGCTGGTTGGTTCCCAAGCCAATCAACCTGCGAGCTCGAGCCTGAAGCGTCAAAAGCCTGAGAGCAAGATGTCGACGCCCGCGCCCGCCACCATGAACGCTAAGGAACGCCGCAAGCTGCTCCGTCAGCAGCAGCGAGAGCAGGAAGAGGCTGCTGTCACGGAGGCGCCTGTCAAGGCCGAGGTGGAGACGAAGCAAGAGCCTGAGCAGCAGAGTGAGACGCAGGAGAAGACGCTCAACGCCAAGGAGCGCCGTAAGCTCCTGCGTCAGCAGCAGCAACGCGAACAGGAAGACAAGGAGCAGGTCAAGGAAGAGGTGAAGGACGAAGGCAAGGAGGAGGTCAAGGCACTTGCTGGAGAACGTCTCAACGCCAAGCAGCGACGTCTGCTGCAGCGCAAGGCGGCGCGTGGTGATGAGGACAAGGACGGAGACGAGAAAAAGAAGACGAACGAGGAGCTGCAGATTGGGAAGAAGCGCAAGCGCAGTGTCAAGAAGGGCGATGAAGAAGGAGACGAAGAAGATGTCAAGAAGAAGCGCATCCACTTGACGCTGTTTGTCGGTCAGCTCCCTTTCAAGTGCACGGAGCAAATGATCCGCAAGCACTTCGCGGAAGCGGGCGAGATTCAGCTGCGAATGCTCACGGACAAGAAGACGAAGAAGTTCAAGGGCACAGCATTCATCGAAGTTAAGGACAGCAAGGCGCTGGGTGCTGCTCTTTCGCGCCACCACACGCTGCTGAACGGACGCCGTATCAACGTGGAGCTTACTGCCGCTGGCGGCGGTAATAAGTCAGAGCTCCGTCGTGGTAAGATCGACTCACTTCGTAAGAAGCAGAGCGAGAAGCAGATCGAAAAGACCCGTGCGCTGGTGCAGAAGCACATCGATGATCCAGCTTCAAAGCTGTCAGGTGAAGACGTCGATGAGCGCATGATCGACTTCCTGTCGTGGTTCGATTACGAGACTGCCAAGAAAGCACTGGACGAGTTCAACAAGAGCATGAGTGATCGGGTGAAGAACTCAAAGGCGTTCTTCATGGGCATTCTGAAGCGCTTCCGAGAGACCGACGGTGTTGAGTAAGCACCATTTTGCAGACCTTAGTCGAGTTTTCATCCTTTATCATAGAATTGCATGTAATTCCTATGCCTTTGCCTTGTCACTTGTCTTCTACTCCTAATTTCTCACGCAGAAACAGGAGCTTTTTCTCTGCAGCTTCTCGCTTTCGAGCTTCCGCCTCGAGTGCAGACTTCATCGCTGCGATCTCTTCGTCCGTTCTTTCGTTGAGTAAGCGAGACTGACTTTCGAGGATGTCTTGTACATCTTGGAGTCGGATCGATCGCATGGATGACGAGCTTGACAACGAGCCGCCTGATACGGAGCTCTTTAGACTTCCGGATGACGATGTCGATCGAATCGACCGAGCTAGTTGAACACATCATCAGCCATCGCCTAAAGCTCACCCTCGTGGACGCCTACTACCTCGACTAGGAATGGACTTCGCATCACCACCGTCGCCAAGCCTCAGTTTCCCACGGCTATCTGAGCTGTGCAAAACCATTTGGGAATGGCCTGACGTTTCATCCCCTTCATATCGTGGTGTAATGTCCGGAATCAGTGTGCCCGTGATCCCCATGCGCATCCGGACATGACGCATCTTTTGCGTTGGGTCTGGGCATGGAATCTCCCCTGTGTTCACCTTAGCTTGCTTCACCTCTTTTGCAACATGATACTTCCAGAGCAGGTCCTTGTTCCACGCCGTGTCATTCTTGGCTCCTTTGTAGAACTTCTCCTCCTTGTTCGGCGACCCCCACGACATGACTTGTCCCCTCAACGACTGCTGTTCAGTGGGGAGGACCAGACAGGCGATGCGAGATGACTCCTAGTCCTAAAATACCAAGTCCGCGAGTGACGTAGTGGCCATGGATATCTCAGGACTCGCCCTTAAGTCAGCACATGCACACGAGAAGCAGAACGAATGTGATGAGGGCGAGAGCGAAGCGGAACTGAATTGTGCTGCATTACTAATACCCCCAGTGGATCAGTCTCAGAAGCCCTGCTCTACGAGTAGATAAAAGCAATCGATGGACGGGACGAGACGACGGCCACCGAGCACTTAGAAGCGGAGCTTCTTGAAGAAGAAGCTGACACCAGCGGCCTTCTTCTCCGACTTGATCGTGGCCTGGTTGAGGTAACGCTCCTCGAACACCTTCTTGATGGTCTTGCGCGACTCAACACGCGACTCTGGGTTGGCCAGGACCTCGTCGTCGAGGACCTTCTTAAGGTCGATGTCAACAACGTAACGCGTTGGCATGATGTGGTTGTAGTTCACGACCTTGATGAATGGCTTAACCTTCGACTTCTTCACGAGCTTCTTCTTGCTCATGGCGCGGGTGACCTTGCGTGGGTAACGGTCAACACCGGCAACTGTGATGAGGCGCACGAGTCAGCTTATTGTACGGGGGGAAGCGACATTGTGGGATACACACGTACCGATGGCGTGGCCGAACTTGCGGTCACCGTGGCCCTCATCGTGGGTCTTCACGACGACAGCCTTGCGGCCGGCGAAGCGACCGTTAAGGAGGACAACGACCTTTCCGTTCTTGACACTGCAGACAAATCCAGCATGCGGGGTCAGCGATTCTGAATGGTAGCATGATACGGGCGGGTCCGAGGCGCGTCTCGAAGGTGCACAGAGGTGCAACTCGGATGAATTGAAGGATCGTTGACAACACGTGGACCGGAGCTCTCGAAACCGTTGCAACACGCAGGAAAGCAGTGGGGGACGGTGGCATGGTAGTCATCTATCGGCAAACCGGAGGCCTGCTACTCGCCCATAAGACACGATTCGTGGTAATTCGTAGACGCATCCGTGCTCCCTCTCTAGCTGCGTTCTCCATTCGATCCCATGTAGACACCACTGCTCCACTCGATGTCGGCACAGCGCCGGTCACCTCAACTCGCGTGGCTCTCAGATCTGTTCGCGTCCATATCTCGCCTATTTGAAGCGGTTGCTTCCCCGCAACTGCTGCCTCGGACGCGTCCGCATCTCGTCTCCGTGATGCACCCCGTCACAACCTCGTCGCGCGCCTGCTTGCCCGCCCATCGGCGTGCCATTTACTTACATGCCCATTGTGTCGATATGCTATTTCGCAGGAGCAGTTCCGTACTGTGTGGGCATGGCAGGGAAAAAGCCGTCCCGACACCGTGACTTGCGCCGCCAGAGCCAACCACTGGTCAAACAGTGGCTGGGGAACCCGAAGCGGAGGGCGGACCGGTTCACCCACCTACTGAACCGGCCTGCTTCGAGTCACCTTCGCGCGACATTACGGAACCGAACCGCGGTTCCCGCGAGACAGTGACAGGTGGAGTGACTGCAGCCACTTTTGCGAGACATCATGCAATGGTCAATATGGAGAGAACAAGAACGCATCTATTGAGTATCTAAGCGGGTGATCTAGTCGTCGCGACTGCCGCTCTTACGCCCGCGGCCGCCGCCCTGGGACTGTAGCAGGCGACGCGCCTGCTCCTTGCCTTCAGCACGGTACTTGGCCTTCTTGGCCTCGCGATGCACGTCCTCGAACACCTTCTCCTCGCGTTGCTTTCGCTTGAGATGCTCGGCGTGACGTCGCGCCATGCTCTCCTTGCGCGTCTTCTGGCGGTCGCGTCGCACCGTGTTGACGGCCTGCATGAAGGCGTACTTCTTCTTCTCCTCGGGTTCGAGCACGACCGCGCGCTTGGACAAGTAGCCCTCGGTCGTCTTCTTCTTGTCGATCTTAGGCTTGTTGGCGAACGGCAGTGCCGCCTGCAGCTTCTTCGGCACCTTGAGCGTGCTAAACTTGCGCTCCTTACGTACAATCGGCTTGTAGAGCGAGTCGGGGTTCACCGGCACGGCCACCTTCTTCTCCTTACGCAGCTCGTACGTCGTCTTCATGAGCGGCAAAGCGCCCTTCTTGGACGTCTGGGCATTCGCGAGCAGCGACGTCACTGGGTTGTAGAACGTCTTCGGCTCGACTGGCACCCACGTGCGGCAGAACACGATGTCGCTCTTGAGGATCTTGTCCTCAAACGTCGCACGGAAGTCGCCCTTCTCGCCGCGCATCGCCTTCTTAATGCGACCACGAATGCCACTAACAGTACGAATGCTAGCGCCTTCGAACTTGGCGACTTCGAGCTCCGTGTTGAACATGCCGCGGATGAACGCCGTGTTCTTATGGATCTTGGATGGGGTACCAATGAGCTTGAGCTTCTTCACGACGCTGAACTTGTGGTCCAACTCGAGCACGACACCGGTGGCACTCACACGGAAGCCCTCGACGTTGTTGGACAGCGTCTGGAACGCCAGCACACCCGTGTTCGGAGGGCACATTGGTCCGTAGATCGTAGCGAAGCAGTGCATGTGCTCCGGTGTGTACTTTAGGTACCGCTGACGATCATTGCGGTCTTCGATCGAATACAGAGGCAAGCTCTGGAAGCGGCGCCAGCCGATTGAAAAGACGAGCGGGTCGTTCGTCTTGAGGATCTTTCGGTGCCAACGATGCTTCTTGAAGCGCATGCGAACCAGCCCGAGGCTCTGTTCGACGTTAGGCAGACCACCGACGATGATCGGGCT
Organism: Pythium aphanidermatum DAOM BR444; assembly: GCA_000387445.2. Classification (NCBI taxonomy): domain Eukaryota; phylum Oomycota; class Peronosporomycetes; order Pythiales; family Pythiaceae; genus Pythium; species Pythium aphanidermatum. The sequence continues at coordinate 60,015 of KE463950.1, read as the reverse complement.
CTTGGGGTCGTAGAACTTGACAAACTCAGCAGGAACACCCGAGATCTCAATGCGGACGTACAGACCATTGCGGAAACCTTCGAGCTGCAGACGCATGTCTTCACCTTCCTGGCCGAACTCTTCAGCGTTGCGCAGCGCCTGCTCCTCGCGAAGACGCTTCGCTTCCTTCATAATCTCTGTCATCTCTTCGTCTTCTTCGTCGTCACCCTTTTTCTTCTTTCCACCTTCAGGAATGTCATCATCCTCTTCCTCGCGGCTCTTCTTCGCCTCCTTCTCTTTGCGTAACCGCTCACGAATCTGCTCATCGGTCTCTTCCTCAGGCTCCTCTTCCTCTTCGTCATCATCTGATGCCGCGTCACTGTCACTGCCAGCAGCGGTGCCGTGCTTCTCTCCGGTCTCGAGATCCTCGAAGTCACCGTCCATGTCTTCGTCGTTGAGCGGGTCAGCATCTGCTCCATCCATCTCGACATCCTCATCCTCGTCATCAGCGTTCTTGTTCACACGCTTCCACGATCCCGTGACGAAGCGGTTGCGGATGCTCTCAAGCACGTCAGTTTGAGACCACTCATTCAGCTCATCCACTCCGATCTGAAGCTTCGAGCAATCAAGCGCGTTCCAGTCGTAAGCACTGCCACCGCTCTTGCTACTTGTGGCAGAGGTCTTCTTCTTGAGAGTGAAGAAATCGTCTTCATCTTCATCGTCACTATCTCCATTCTTTCCACCACGCTTGCGTTCCTCGTTTTCCATGTCAGCCTCCGTCATGTGGAGCTTCTCGCGCTCGCCGTATACGAGTTCCATCAGGTTCACATCGCCCTTCTCGCGCTCCAGGAAGTTCATCGCAGCGCGCGACACGAGGTTCTCCTTCCATCGCAAATTTGATTGTTCCGCACCAACCTCGTCTTCCTCTTCCTCTTCATCCTCATCGTCATCGTCGTCATAGTCTGATTCCGAGTCCGAGCCTGGAATGCGCTCATCTTCATCGTGCGCTTCATCATCAAAGACGGCACGACGACGCATGCGGCCGGAGGCATCACGAACGACACGTTCTTGTGGCTTGCCAACGTTTGGCTCACCATCACTGTCATCATCATCATCGTCGTCGTCATCCTCATCATCATCTTGAGGCTCGGCGTCGTCATCTTCATCCTCTTCATCACTTTCGACTTCATCAGCACGCACGGCCGCTGTGTTCTTGAAAAGCGACAGACTCGCGCCCTGAAGGCGGTCATCCAAACCAAACTCCATCGACTGCAGGTTCTGCACCATCTCGACACCTTCACCACCGGAGCTGGGACGCAGTTCACCGTCCTTGTCGTCGCCCGGCATGATGACTTCACTCTCTGGCTTTGTGTAGTTGAGTTGGTTAAGGTTGATGTACATCGCGTCCTTGTCGTACATGATGTTGCCAACGTCCGACATCGGCGCGTAGAGCAGAATGTCCTTCTGTGTGAGGTGCTTCTTCTTTCCTTCGCCGTTCTTCGAGTTCGGGATTGGGCATGGATCTGGCATCGACGTGATATTGTCCATGAAAAAGTCGCCAGCTCCGGCGATATGCATCTTCATGCCCGGCTTCAGGTGCGTACCACGCAGGTAGCCATAAAGCGTGATCTTACGGTCCACAAGCGGGTTGCGCTGCACCTCGTCTGGGTGCGTCACATCCTCAAATCGATCCGCCAACATGTACGGGTGGTTGTTGCGCCACGTGAGCGGTCGGAACTTGAGTCGTTGGATGTACAGTGACAGATTCTGGATCTCCCCCTTGGGGTATTTGTTCGCACCGACGCCCGAGAAATAGAAAAGCTTGGCGCCCTGGTAAATCTCGGTCCAGAAGCGGTTCTTCAAGCGCTTCTTGGTCTTACGAAGCGACTTGTTCTTCTTGAATTTGTCCAGGTGCGTGAGGATACCCATGACTTTAGGGAAGCCGACGACCTGCAGGATGTTGAGGAACTCGAACGTCTCCATCTCAAAGCCGAAGCTCGCGTCGATCATAAGCAGCACAAGATCGGCAATCTTGGCCAGATCGATCATGGCGTTGAGATCGTTTGGGCACTCGAAGAACGTGATACGACGGTCCTTGCTGCTCACCACCGTCACAGGGCCCTTAATCTCGACCATGTTGTGGCGCGTGTAGCGCTTCACAAGCGACTGGAATCACACACACAAATAAACAGACATCGTCAGTACGCCACGCTTCTTTCACCAGCATGCATCTCCGTCTCCACGTACGCGGATGAGCGTCGACTTGCCACTGCCCGGTGGGCCCATGACAACGACCGAAATGGGCGGCGGCAGCTCTTCAGCGCGGTTCACCTGCGGCACATACTCCTTGCGGTGCGCGCGGTCGAGGTTGCGCTGGATCTGCTTGCGCGCCTTGCCGGCCTTGGACACGCCAAAGGCCTTGGGGTTCTTGCGCTGCTCGGCCAGCGACGGCTGGTCCTTCTTCTGCTTCTCGAACTCCTTCTTCTTCTGCTTGTTGACCTTGGCACCGCTCTTGGCCTTGCGGTGCGTCTTCGACGGCTTCCCCAGCAGCCCGTCCATCGTGGCCAGAGGCAATTGAAGACGAAGATGCCCGCCACGTCCTTTCACTCGACGTCGCCTTGTGCCTTTGGTTGGCTGGCCAAGCGCATGGGCACGGGGTTATCGTGGTTTGTAACTGATACGAACGGATGTTGGTTGCTAACTAAATAACCAGACAGGGGGTACGGTCCAGCCACTGTCCCAGATTGCCATCTGGGACGGATCGAGAGAGACACCTGGAGTGAGCGGCTTCCAGAGACAACGAGAAAGAGCAGACGAATATGACGGAGGAGACGCACCGCCGCCTCGCTGTGCTCATGCCCACGGGCGAGATGTTCGTCAATGGACTGGCATCTTCCTACGACGAGGACTTCCCCAACTATGCAGGTAGCTCCATTGCGTCGTATATGACGCAGGAGGAGTTCCACAAGGCCATCACCAAGATCAATGATGCGCTGCAGGACCACTGGCCATGCATGCCCTGCACATCGTTTGCGTACGGTTGCTGCGTGTGCACGTTGGGACTGTCGTTTTACTGCGCTACAGCCCAAGTGCGTGAGGCGGAAGAGCGCGTGCGGCTGCAGATCCGCCGCATTAATGAGCAAGAGAACTTTAAGACACGCCAGATCCAGTGGAATCTCGTGCGCATGTGGTACAAACGTGCGTCGTATATTGAGATCACCATCGCCAACGACGCGCCGACGCCCGTGCTGCCGACCCCACAGACGAAGCCCATCGTGAAAGCCAAGAGCAACGACCAAGACAATGACGTGCCCATGAATGAGACCATGGATGACCGTTTTGTCGCCGTGTGATGACCCACCAGACCGTCCAGCAGCGTCGTGTACCATATATGAGACGTTCGCTTGGCTATCCCAAAAGCACCTCTTTGTGCCAAAGCGTCCGTACAACTCGAAGTTCCAGCTGAAATACATTATCTATTTCACTATCATTTTCGAGCCTGGCCGTCATCCTCTCGTCCCTCGTGTCTTACGAGTTGCACTCGCAGACCAAACGCCACGACATCATCACACACACAAGGCAATTCCATTGAGCTCAGGCACAGCCACGACTCTAGAACACGAAAGCAGATGAGAGCTTACGCTCCAGTCCGATATCTGTGCGTGTTCTCCTCCTCGTGTACGAGCCAGTTTTCTGTAGGGGTGTCGGCATGTCGCCTCCGTCTGCCGCGATCAGGTACTTCCTCCGCGACCCACTCTTTCCAATTGACTTGCCTGTTGTGTAGCTATGCGTCGACTTGTAGCTGCTCGCGTCGTCGTGTTGCGTGTACTTGCTGTGAGCGTCCTCGAGGTCTTCCAGTTGCAGTCCACTGTCCCCTTTTGTCCTCGGGTTCATGTCCAGTCGAGCGATGTGCGTCGTAGTGAGTCCGTCATAGATCATCTGTGGGCAGTAGAGTGAGTTAAGCAACTCCTGGAAGAGCAAGCTCTCCTTGAAGCGTTCGAAATGGTCGTCTTCCATGTCTTTCAAGATCGCCTCACGTGTCGTCTCGAAGATATTGCGGTCTACTTGTTGCGATGAGAGCTCACTCTCGATCGTCTCGAGTAGACTCGTCGGTATCTTGACGTGGGTAGGCGCCGAATCCGCCAGGTACTTGAGATACACCATCAACGCCAACTCCTGAACGCTATCTTCCGACAAATCGGCCTCCCACATGAAATCTTCAATAGCTTCGAAGAGCCTGAGTTCATTTTGACGTCTCCGATTAACACAGTCGGCTGCCCACAGTTTGTTGCCCTCGTAGTGCTGCATCACGTGTTCCGGACGCGCTTTATCCCGCAAACACTTCAAACAAAATTCCGCATACAGAGCTGGAACTCCCGAAAAGAACTCGTCGAAAGCACTGGGCATGAGCTTCAGGGCAAGGCAGTGGTCGATGCACTTGACCGCAATCGGTGACTGGACCCCCAGCATGATGGCCTCGTGACCGAAGTACCCTCCTGGTTTCACACGGATAATCTCTCGGCGGATTATCGGCGGTAGCGTCTTGATTGACAGCGTAGTTCCGATAGGCACCAGCTCGTCATTCTCTTCTTTCGGAGTTGTTCCACCTTCCACAACGTGTTTCGCCATGCTGAAGTACTCGACCTCGACTTCGCCTCTCAAGACGATGAAGAACCCAGTGTGCCTCGCATCCTTGTCGACAATTGACGCGCCCGTGGAATACTCCATGAGGTCACTCATGGCACTCAGTTCCTGCAATTTCAAAAGCGGCATGGCGTTGAGAAACGAACATCCTTGTTTGACAAGTGTATCCAAGAAGTTGAGACGCACGTGCTGCAGTAGGACGACTGACGCCTCCGGAACGATTTTCAGAAAGTTGCAGAACGCGATACGGTCGATATACACCAGAAGAGCGTCCTCGAGCGCCGTAATGCTGCAGATGCGAGGGATTTTGAAGAGGAGCGAGATTTCTCCGAAGTATGCACCTGGCCCCATACGCTTCAGTGCCTGGATTTTCTTTTCAGGGGGCTTGGTCGTGTGGTTTGCAGACCCCGGCACACCGTTATGCAGTGTAGCTAGCACTGAGGCCTGGAGCGATCCCTTGACCGAGATGAAGAACCGATCGCCGACTTCACCTTCCTGACACAGCACCTCGCCCTTGCGGATGAAGACATACGAACACAAGTTGGACAACGTCACCAATCGCGACTGCTCGACACCTTCTAGGAACGGGATGTCGATGAGATAGTTCACGATGTCCGACTCGACGATCGAGTTGATCAAGTGGATCTTTTCAGGGCCTGTCAAGGTTGGCTTGCGACGTACGTTACGGTTCGATCTGCTGGCGGGTAGCTCGTCCTCGTCCGAGAACCGTCGCGTATGGTTTAGTGCGTTTTGGCTCTGCGCTCGGCCTCGTGATGCTAATCGGCCGCGTAGCTTGATGAAGCGGTCGCGTTGCAGCTTCAGAAGTGTACAACCCGTGAATGCATCGGCCGTAATCCGGTTCAAGTCGAGCATCGCCAGTAGATTTTTTCTTGCCACTCGGCGTTCTCCTCGAAAGGCACGTGCGTGGTCCTCCATCAACCGTTTGAGCAGTTGCTCCCGAGCCGCGAACGAAATGTAGTCGCCGACGCGACGCTGGCATAAAACTTCGTGGAGATTTTGCTTATTTGGCATCGATCCACGTTTTTGTGTCGGGATAAGCGACGAAATATCGACCGAACCTTCGGCGACAATGAAGAAAAGCCACGGCTCCGTCTTGATGGTGGTGCCTTTGCTGTACTTGACGACCTGGAAGCACCCTGCCAGCTCACTGATGGTTCTGTCGTCGATCATCTGCAGGAACGGTGTCTTCTTGAGCACTTCGACGATATGGACGTGGGTGTCTGCACTCGAGGCCGAGGAAGCACTCGAGAGACTCGAACCCATCGCTTTCGACTGTCCAAGAGATGAAGGCACCAGAGACTGTGTGGGTCACGATGATGCGCGTCCAGGGCCAGGGCCGTGCTAATGAATACGCGTGCGGGTCATGGGTCAAGCAGAAAATAGCCCCGAGTGTTATGCCCTCTACTGGAGTAGCGTGTCTGATCCGTCTGCTGTGGAATTTGACTTACATGTGAGCTCCTCCACTGAGAGAGACCTCCAAAGATAGAGAGCCCACTGCCGAGGCCTCGTGGACAGTCACTCCAGGGGCTGAACCGTCGGCTTAGCGACGCCACACTACATACTCATCAACAGACGGAGTGATGCCGAGTGGAGGAGACGATGGCGATGTACTGGACGCGATCAAGTCGCCACGTGATCACTATCCGCTACGCCCGACACAGTCGGATCCGTCGTCGATGAACTGGTTTCTCCATCGTCTGTATCTACGAGGAGAGTTTAAGGAGTGCCTACGTGTGATCGAAGAAGTGCTCAAGAAGCACCAAGGGCTGAGCGAGTACCCTATCTACGTTAAAGCGCTCATCCTGCGCCAGTCGGGGCGTATCCAAGAGAGTCTTCAGCTGCTGCAAGCTGCAACGTGCCTGAATCCAGACAATAAAGAAAACTTGAAGCAAGTCGGGAGGTCTTTGTACTTACTGGGCAAGCACACGGCTGCGATCGAGGTCTACGAGGAAATCATTTCGATGGGTAAGGCCGAGGACTGGGAGATTTTCCACAGCATCGGGCTCTGCTACATGTATTTGAAGGAGTACGACCGCGCGATCGAAAGTTTCCAACAAGCCAATTCGATCAACCGCCACGACGCGACTTTCTTGCAACTTGGTAAAGTGCACACACTAAGGGAAGACTTCAAGGCGGCCATTAACGTGTATCTCGAGGCGCTCGAGTTTTCGCCCGAGAACCCTGAGATTCTCACGACGTTGGGGCTGCTTTATTTACGCATCGGAGAGAACTTCCGGGCGTTCGACTACTTGGGCAACTCGCTGACTCACGACCCTCGGAACCCAAAGACGATCCTGGCGGCGGGTTCTATAATCCAAGACCATGGTGATATGGATGTCGCGCTTGTCAAGTACCGTGTGGCAGCTGTGCAAACACCCAACTCGGCACAGCTGTGGAATAACATCGGCATGTGCTTCTTCGGCAAGCAGCGCTACGTTGCGTCTGTGGCATGTTTGAAACGGGCGCTGTATCTGGACCCTTTCGAGTGGATCACGTCGTACAACCTCGGACTTGTGCACCTGAACACGGGCCAATACGCGTCCGCGTTCCACTATTTTAGTGCCGCCATCAACCTGAAACCCGACTTCCCCAGCTCATACATGTACCTCGCGATCACTTTGGGGCGGCTCGATGACTTTGAGAACGCGTGTAGTGCCTTCGAAAAGGCTATTGAGATGGAACGGTGAGTAGTGTACATGAATCTTGTCAAGCGAGCTACCAGGTTTTCTAATTATTTGTCTTCGGGCCATGGTAGAGATCACATGTTCCACCTGAATTACGCCATTACACTGTACAACAACGACGAAATGGAGCGTGCTAAGATCCAATTCGATCGTTTTGAGGAGATCTTCGAGGCCCTTGATGAAGAAACGCGCTCTGCCGATGCTGAAGTGCTTGAGCAGCGTCAAGCGCTTCTCAACGTATTGATTGATTAGCCGTAAACGGCATGATCCGTAAATAACGATGAAACCATATCTAACGAACACTATCCGTCTTCAATGATTGGACAATAATCGGAGATACTGCATCAATCGTGGGCAGTGTCCAGGAAGCATCATGGGAGGTGAGTTGATGGCGTCTCTCTGGTTATACACGCGTCCACAGGCGTCTAAGGTGGTTCTACAGGAGAATGCGCATGCGAAGCGTTGCTGGCGCGTCAAGAGACGCGTCTAGCGCTGTGGCGTGACGCTTGTACGCGCTTTTTTTACGACCATGACGACGTCGCCAAGCGCGTTTTGGACCATTTTGAGGCCACGCGTGTGGATCAGATCGTGTACGGATGCAGAGCTCACATGAAATAGCCGAGGAAAGGTGTATCTGATGGCTTTGCCTCTGCGTGCAGCATTGATACCGAGCCCTTGGCTTCGACCGAGTCAGAGAGCGAATTTGCATTTCGACACTTGATCGAGTCCTTGGCCCTCAACAAGTGTGCAGTCGCTGGGTCTACTCATGAGCAGAGCTACAACGAAGTGTACGCCTGCAGCTATTGAAGGTCGTGTTGTGAATTGGCGCTGAGGGAATCGTTCTTTGTAGAGTGGTCGCTATGGAAAGAGTCAAGAACGAGGTTCGCGGTGAGTATCATCGCCATACGGCCCTCAAAAGTGTATGTGGGTGTCCATGTGAGCTTCTATTCCCAGATTCACACTCATATTCGATGATCAGTATGACGAATTCACCCAACGTGTGGCTAAAAGCGGGCAAAGCACCAACTACGAAGCCGTGAACGATGATCAGGGACTAGAGATGCTGCGCATTCGGCTGCGTGAGAAGCATGTGCGGTCAGTCCAAGAGCAATCTCGACAGCTTTCAGCATTGGGGACGTTCGTCAAGACTCATGTGAGCAACATCGGCTGCCATCCTTTCTTGGCTGGGCTCCGTCATGTGCTTGAATGGAATCTCGTCAGCGATACGGTGGTCGCGTGGACAAGTGAGTTGTGGACACACATCATTTAATGTGTCGAGTTGGGCTAATATTTCTCACTTGATCACAGTCTCGGATGCGGTGTTTGTAGAAAGTGGTACCTCTTTTGCCGAAGCAGCTCTCAAGCTATTGATCCAAGATCTCAACTTCGGTCATCACAACGTGCCCAACGTTACTCAGTCCAGCGATTTCGATGGCATCTCTAGCCACGTCCGCCAACGAGCATGGTATATCGACGCATACATGTCTGACAACGACATGAAGCAGCTGCTGAAGGCTCTTCCAGCTCCATCACGGCTTGAGTCAAGAGGCACAGGCGAGCAGCTACCAACGAACGTTATTCGTCAGAACGCGGATGGTAAGTTCGACGAGTTCCAGCCCTTCTTTCAGCGATGGTGTGTTATTTTGTAGTTACGAAATGTGCAAATTCGAAAGTGACCGACTACGTGGCCACGGCGTCGTGCTTTACGACTTTGAATCGGTCCAATGTCGTGTCGACTGTTGAACCCGGCGTTTCCCACTCTCGGATCACTGCTCGCGACCTTAAGTCTGCCTGGCGAATCGGCTCTGGGATACGGAACTGCTTCGTGCATGCGATGGCAATGCCGAGAGCTGTGTCAAGAGAGACCATGTGCCCGACTGAGACGTACACTGGATTCTGCACGCCCGTCGGGCCGCACAATGCCGCCCCCCATAACCTTCCCGACTCGCCTCTGATCCGAGCTACTTGGCTCCCGGCTTCTCGCGCCTCGTGCATGGCATTCTTGACGTCTGGTTTTGTCAGTCCATCGACATGTAAGAATGTCTTACCCACCCCAATCGTCGGGATCCCCATGAGCACACCAAAATGCGACGCTAGGCCAAAGCCCTGTGGATGTAATATACCATTACCGTCCACAAGCGTCACGTCTGGCGCGTACTGTGGGCAGCGAGCCATGAGGTCGGTGTACAACTTGGTCAGCGCCGGTACTTCACGGAACGCAAGGAACCCAGCGATGTATGGAGCTGGCAGTGACACATACGCGAAAGCCTCGTAGAGGACGCGCATGGAAGTGTACTCCATGACTACAATCGACGCGCACGCGTGCTCGTTCGAGCCCTTCAGGAAGCTGATATCGACGCCTGCGACCCGGGTGAGTCGCTTCAAAGGAAGCTCACTCGTCGCTGGCTTGTCGCCATCGCCTTCACTCAGCACCCAATGGTAGCTGTCTTCTTCACGCAGCATTTCCTTGAGAGCGCTCTGCTCCACGAGCCATCGCTGGCGCATGCTGGCGTCCGTTTCCGCTCCCGTCGCCATGATGCTGCTTGTTGGATAATGAGACCACCGCACGAGCCATGCTCACATGAGAGTTGCTGCACTCGAGACAGTGACATAGCTGACCCACCAATCAGAGTGGGCTCTGATGTGGTGGAGACAGTTGATTGGCTGAACGAGTGACTTTCGTGAGTGTTGGTCTGTCCTCAACCGATGGTGAAGTGAAATGGGTTGACACAGTGCTGAGTTGATCAGGACGGCGACGCGAGAAGAAAATGATGGTGGCGCATGAGGCGAGGGGGAAGACGATGCATTGATACCTAAGGTTGATACCTAATGGAGAGGCGATAGATACGGGAGCGGTGGGTTCGAGATGATGCACACGACACGAGATACAGCGATGAGAGACGACTGATGGATGCTTAGTCGGACGAGAGGTACACATGCTCAACGTCGTCGTCTTCATACGTGGAAAGGAGCTGGTAGCGAGCATCCATACGCACCTCACGAACGTGCACACGCTCGTAGACAAGCACGGATGTCATAATGCTCACGAAAAGGATAAGACAAATGATCATCTGGTGTACCCACATGGAGAAGAAGCCCACAATTCCGAACTCACAGTACGCGTCGACAGCATGCGAGATACCTGCCGACACATTGTGACACTGCTGCGTCTCGTTGAAGTGGGCGATGAAACTGTCCATGTGGGAAATCTGAATGCCGATTGGATCCAAGAAGTTCTGCTTCATGCGAGCACCGACGTCGCCGTGATGGGTTGCATAGTCTTCCAACTCCTTCTGCAGTTGATTAACACGGTCCATACTTCCTTGAAGGCTTGCAGCATACGGTGTGAATGGCTGAGATACGTTCTGCGGGCATTCAATATAGTAATTCACAGTCGGTGTGACGTGAAGCAGCGTTGCAGTGCTGTTGGCTGGTGCGGCGCAAAAGTCGGCCGTGATCATAGTCGACGAGAGGTACACTCCAATCAACGTGTGCGAGATAGGCACAATGCTGAGAATAACGAAGATGGCGATGCGTAGCGGCGTGACCATTGACCAGCCGATGGCGGAGATTGACAAGAAGCTGGCGAGTGAGACTGACAGAATGGCAAAGTTCGTCGTCGACTTGAGCATGAAGTAGCTAAACTCCCAGTTCTTGGCCATCTCACCATAATTGGATGGAAGCAGTGCATGGGTAGCATTGGTGAGATCTTTAGCCGCGTGGGTCATGCGCAGAGACTCGATCGAGAGCTTGAAGGCTTGTTCCGGGAGGTCACTCTCATTAAAGGACACAATCATGTTCTCGGCAAGGAACCTGACACTGGCGCTCGTGTTGGAAGCTTCCCACGTGAGATGACGAGATGTCGCGAAGAGGTCGCTGGTGTTGGTCATGGCCTCACGCACGACGCCTGCGCTGTAGTCAACCTGCGCTTCCCCCAGCAGTCCACTGAGCGAGCTGATCGCGAGCACGGTCAAGAGGATAACGGCCGAAATCTCCATCGTCTGAGCTTCAAGTGATACGCGGTTAGCGTACGCGCTGCGAACATGGAGGATCGTACGACGCACGACCACAATGCAGAGCACAATGAACACGAGCGCTCCGACTGTGAGGGACGCGAAGAGCACGTTCTGCAGCAGCTGCTGATACGCCGGGTCCTCGAGATCGAAGTGGTTGGAGGTGCCGCCGAAGCGGTAGAACGAGTGGAAGAAGCTCACGAGCTCGCGCGCCACCTGGCGGTGGTAATCGGGCGGCAGCATCTGCATGGCGCTCGGCTTCATGGAGGTTTCTTTGGGGTTTCCTCTTGCATGGGGAGAAGCGGCGAGTGAGGAAACACCTTAAAGTTGAGGTTTTGGAGAGGACTATGACAAAACTAGGTACAAAACATAGCGAAAACAAGGTGGAATATGTTGAAGTGGAAAATGAAGGAAGTGCTATTGTGGAAATTTCGGATTCAAGAGATACAGAAGACAACCTGAATTGAGCCCCCTGAGGCAGGGTGGTCAGATCTGAGACGAGCAGTTGATGAGGACGATGGCGAGACCAGCTGAGCACATGCGCGGTATGTGCGCGCCATGCGCACGAACGATACGGCATGGTAGAGAGACAAGACATGCAACACCATAAGGAGGATGTGACCTTGGAGGGGCCACTGAATGAAAGCGCTTGACTCAGCCCGCAAGAATAGCCGACCATCGACTAAGGCTCGGCACACGAACGCACTGATCGACAGTCAGCTGGAGTCTGCTCACGGGAGCGCCCGCATCTAGAGAGAGCGCGTACGCATGGGCTGCGGAGAGCAATCGAGCGACAAGGCCAGCCGCCTGTGGTACGTCGGCGTCATTCTCGGCATCGCTGGGTCCGTATGCACCAATATGGGCGTCAACTTGCAAAAGTACTCGTTCATCTGCGAGGCGAAAAAATGCGTCGTGGACAAGCGCACGTACGCACGGCAGCCGCTGTGGGTTATCGGACTGCTGCTTGTCGTGGGCGGCAGCGCCGTCGACTTCGTGTCGCTCGGCTTCCTACCACAGTCGTTAGCGACACCCGTCGGGGGCTCCACTATGGTTGCCAACATCGCCTTCGCCTCAATTTTACTCAAGGAAAAGTTCAGTCGCCTTGACGCTGTTGGTACAATGCTTGTGCTCGGAGGCATCTGTATCACTGCGGCGTTCGCGAGCAAACACTCGCAGTGCTACACCGTTGACGAGCTCATCGCCCTCTACAGCGAGCCTCTCTTCATCATGTACCTCATCGTCACGCTGCTCTTATGTATCGGATTCTATTACCTCGCGAAGAAGCTCGAGCGTATCAAGAAGCACCGAGGCGCGTCGTCTCCTGCGTACAAGCGCTTCGCCAAGCTGCATCCAGTTACGTATCCCGCGTTGTCAGGCATCATTGGAGCGCAGTCCGAACTCTTTGCCAAGTCGACCGCGGAGCTCATCAAGACAACATTCAAGGGGACGAACCAGTTCGCAGAGTTTGGCACGTACGCCATCACGCTGTCCATGTTCGCGTGTATTTTCCTCCAGATCCACTGGCTCGCGCACGGTCTGCAGCAGTTCGACGCCGTGTTCATCGTTCCCGTTTTTCAGTGTTTCTTCATCTCCGTGTCGATCTTCGGGGGCGGTGTCTACTTCAAGGAGTTTGACTCCATGAGCACACTTGCGGTACGTATACTGAGCAGTGGTTCTTGATGTCTTATCGACACTGATGTGTTGTTTGTGCTAGCTCGTGATGTTCTTCATCGGTGCCTTTGTGACTTTACTCGGAGTGTACTTACTTTCTCATCGCGAGATGAACGGACTGCGACCAAACGCCAAGTTGCGTGCTGCTGTAAAGCTGGTCATCTTCATCAAACGCGTTCAAAAGGCCAAACACATGGACTACCAGTGGACTCAGCCATCGGATAAGATGTGTTCTGTCGAGACAGCGAAGACAGGTCCCACAAAACCACCGACTCTCAAGTGCTTGAGCGCGAAGATCGTGCCTATCGACAGCTACCATCAGCTGCCAGCTCCAGACGCAAGTGATGTCACGACTGTCGATCTGGACGCGGCGAACTCGGTCATTGAGATCTCACCCAAGAGACTCAGCAGGTGACCAACAGCAGATGCATTAGATTAGGTAGACCATTAGCGCGCATTCCATTGATGTAGAAACACGACCCTCTCAGCCCTAGGATGCAAAGTACATGCCTTCTTCTTCCTCCTCCTCCTCTTCGAATGACTGCGCGGGGCTCTTGATCTCAGGTGTGACGAGGACTTTAGTCTTGGACAAATGCTCTTCTTTCGATGGCGATGACGTGCTCTTCGATGACGTTGCGGGTCTGTTGAGCTCAGATTTGCTCCGTCGTAAGTCATGAATGGAGTTGCCCACAGGGGTCTCGCTTGGTGCGGAGACTCGACGAATCAGTCGGGGCGACATTGAAGGCGCCGGAGGCAGAGCTTTGAAGCCATGTGACGACTTTGGTGGCGATGTACGTGATGATGGCGCACGACGAGATGGTGTAGGAGGTGACGGTGGCGCTGATGAGGACGATGTGTGCGAATGCTCTCTTTCCAGGCGTCGAGACCAAACAGCTTGGACCTGATCGTGCACGAAGACATCAGTGTTACTAGTGCTGCGGGCAACTGTCGAGCGTGCGAAAAGATCTCACCTGCTTTCCGTCTGTGAACTCGACAACACAAGGTAGCTTAGCAATATGAACCTGCAGCAGCATCGGCACTGATGCTTCAAGCGACTGAGGAAAAAAACACAAAGGAGTCAGTCTTGTCGCCGCTGTGGCCGCTTTCAATACTCTACCACACCATGTCGGGATACTTCTGGATCGCGATCATGCCTAGTGCATCTAAGAAACGCGTATAGTTGATGCGTCGCTCACCCTTCTTCTTGACCTTGACGAATATGAGATCGACGTCGGTGCGAGTGAACGATGAATCCACCAGGGCGGGGCACTCGCGACAGAGCTTGGAGAAGTTGGCGTTGTCTGGCTCAGCCAACACGAAGTGTCAGACCTCATCCTCAGGCGAGCCGCACACACCATTCGAACACACCCATCGTTGTCTCGTTCGCTCCTTTAGATCCTGTACGACCAAACCGGCAGTAATAGTGGAATACAGCACGTAGCAAAGTGTGAGGGTCATTCGGGTCGCCCTCGAGGCGAATAGGACTCGGACATGCCGGCGCCAGTGCTTCTGGACTCTGTCGCTTCACATAAAATCAGTTTCCGCTCGCTCAGCTTAGCCATTACTGCCACTTCTTCACCGTGTTCGCGACGATCTCAGTCGATGGAGGTGCTGTTGAAGCTGGAGGCGCGGTCGATAACCCCACTCGTGGAGACCTATAAGATACACCATCGAGCCCTGAGCCTCCATTCGTGTGGTAAGCACCCGCACAATGACTCTACGCACAGTGTCGCCCGACGAGACCTCCCCTCAACGTCGTGGTTCAAGTTGGTCCGCACAGCGTTGGACAGGTCGTGCACGATCGTGTCGGTGAGGTCGTGGATGTCCAACTCGAAGCGCTTACGGTATACGCCCGTGTAGGAGCGCACGTCATACAAGCGCTCATACACATCGACGTGCTGCGGCTGCGTGTCGTCCTCCATCTCGCTAGCCCTCGATGTGTCTGTGACTTGAGTCCAGGCAGGCGGTCGTCTGTCGCAAGCGACGCCGAGAGACGGAGCCGTAGCGACGCGACGC
>KE463950.1:24634-39943 GCA_000387445.2 Pythium aphanidermatum DAOM BR444 | reverse complement strand
GAAGCCGCGCGACTTGTCTCGAGACTGCCCGAGTGACAGCTCCTCGTCGATGAACGCGGTGATCGATCCATCGATCCATCTCCTCCTTGAGGCGGGCTGGTTACAGTGAGGAGAGGGTGCGAGTACTGTGAGCCCTTTGTACCGAAGTGCTTCCTCGGCATTCCCTATTGGAGGGAGTTCCAGTAGCTGAGCAGCTTCATCATGCGCACAGGCGCCGCCAGCGTCGCGCTCCTGCTACCTATCGGCGTCTACGCACGTGCTACAGACTCAGACCAAGTGCTCAGCCTCCATCCGAAAGGATACTCGGCGTTCCATTTGCAGGAAGAGAGCATTGTCGTGGATGGTGTACTTGAAGACGCTGTGTGGGAGGCCGTGCCGTTCACGGACGCTTTCATGGATATTCAGGGCCCGCTGCACTGGTCGCAGCCGTGGTTCTTGACCAAGGCCAAGCTGCGGTACGACGACGAGTTCCTGTACGTTGGCGCGTACGTTGAAGGGCCCGAGATTTGGGCGAACGAGTCCCAACGCAACACCGTCGTCTTCCATGACAACGACTTCGAAGTGTTTGTGGATCCGGACGGTTCGACGCACAACTACAAAGAGATCGAAGTGAACGCTCGCAATACGACGTGGAACCTGTGGCTCGACAAGCCCTACCGCAGCGGAGGCCACGAGAACTCGACGCGCGTGGACCCGATCCACGGCTTCGACATGTTTGGCAAGGGCCTACGAACTGCTGTATACGTTGATGGGCGGATCAACGACCCAGCGGAGCGAGTGCACTACTGGACAGTTGAGATGGCGCTACCATTACGAGAGCTCGTGCGCCATACGCGAGTCGAGACCGATCCACTCCCACCCAAGCCCAACACATTATGGCGGATTAACTTTTCCCGTGTGCAATGGCACGTCCAAGTGTCGGAGGACGGCAGGAGGTATGACAAGATCCCGGGCTTGTCGGAAGAGAACTGGGTCTGGAGTGCACAGCACGCCGTAAACATGCACCGCCCAGAGTGGTGGGGGTACCTCGAGTTCCGAGGTCGCGACGAGAAGCCACCGGTCGATCCGAGCACGCTCGTTCCTCCAACAGATCCCATGTGGCCTCTGCAATGTGCTGCTTTCCAACTCTTCTATGCGCAACAAGCGTACAAGAAACACCATGGGCACTACGCGATGGCTCTGGACGAGGAGCTGAAGGGGTTCTTCCCTGTCCAGGACGCTCTTCTGTGGTTTCAACTCCAATCCATTCAAGTCGGTGGCGATTCGTACACGGCCGAACTGATTAACCGCGACCTGGCGCCGTTCACGAGCGTATTCATCAACTCAGAGAGTCTTCTGTCCATCGTGAAGAGAGATGCAGTGGCTCAGATTACAGAATTGCAACAGGTCGAGTGAAGACGACTTGCTCTCCATGCATTAAGTGATGGGATTGATGACCAATGTAACTTACGATAATGTTTCATATTCTCCACCGTGTGGAAAGACTTGTGTATGTATCTCACTTCGTACCAGCATTGCCGTTCAGTAGCATCTATTCATCTGGTCAGGTGGCTAGCGATCGATCCGCTCTTCCATTCATGTGGCCATTGTAGTCTTGCAGTGAGCCGAAACAGAATAGTATCTTGTCCTCTCCTTTATGGTTTGATTATCATTCGATCATTCGACTGAATTAATCTAATCGTTGCTGCCTCAAAGACTTTCATCTTCATCTCGTCCCGTTCGTATCTCCTCGTTCCCATATTTTCAATCATTTTGTGCAGAGTAGTGGGCTCCACTTGTCAACATGGAGCGTCAGCCTGGTAGTTCTATTAGCTACATACCGTTCCGCATTTCGGGCTTGGTCTTGGGCTTGGTCTTGATAGCGTACTACGATCAAGTGCCTCACGGTAACTGGCCCGACTCAAGGAGGCGATAGATCGATGGATTGATACTCTTCATGAAGCAAAATTGAGCAACAGAGTATCTCTTCACATCAGGCGCTCTATGCTTGTCAGTATATTCGCAGCCGTCAGTCCTTCTTTGCCAGGCCACTCAGCCACGCATTGGAGTCGTCTCTCCAGCGCGCGCAGCACTCGAGGGTCTAGCTCTCGGACGAGTTCGGCCTGCCCAGTCAAGTCCTTTATCCACGCCAGTGCAAGCCATTGGTCGCCTAACGCATAGTCCGTCGTATCCAAGGGTTCATCGGCATCAAGAAACTCGAGGAAAGCAGCACACAACGCACAGCGAGTGACACGCGAGAGCAACTGCATGGCCGGATGTCCTACCATTCCCAGCACTTTCTTGACCAGTTCAATGTCGTCTTCGAGAAACGCCAGTCGAAGCGCGAGATCAGGCTGTCCGTCGACTGCAGCAAGCACAGCGGCTTCTGCACGAGTTATCGACGCGAAGTTGTCGACGGCGTTACCCTCAGTATTAAGCGGGATCTCTGGTGCTTGACCTTTCACTGTGGTCGGTTCTTCACGTAATATAGGCTCCGTCTCATCCCCAATATCGAGGGGGACGTGCTCATCGAGGAGCTCCTCGCCGAACACTTCACACTCTTGAGTGACAGGCTGAAAAGGTGGCTGCTCCTTTATAGCATGCGGCTTTGGTGGCGCAATTCGAGGAATCGAAGGCTTTCGAGTTTGTCTTGGTGAGGCAGAGCGGGAGAATTTAGCCTGTTTGGGGATCAGCTTGATCGGAGGCACATGAATCTTGCTGTCGGCTGGTTCTGTGTCCTCTTCGTCGGGCAGATGAGGAGTAGCGGCCTCGTCACCAACATCGCGTCCGAAGATGTCATCGTCTTCCTCTGCTTTTCTTTCCTCTTCTCTTCGAAGTTTATGATCAATAGAATCCGTTGTTACGGACTCATTATAGATCGAGACTCGACCATTTGCAGGGTTGGAGATGGCTCCTGTTTGTACTCTCTTCCATGACAAACTCGTGTCTTGGCCGCGAGCTGTATACACTCGTCGAAATGGACTCGGCGGCGAAGGAGCGTCTTCCGACCGCAGGAACAGTTTCTCAAGCTTGCTAAACAAGAAGACTGCAGGCAATGCAGCGTCTCGCACTGCGGACACAGGATCGTGTCGTGCTTCGAGGACCAGACGTTGAACACGAGCGAGGTTCTGTGCAAAGAAGTCTCGACAGGGATTGTCCCCAAATGCGAAAAGTTCGAGCAGTTGACTGAGCAGCTCGATGCCACGCTTTCGAAGAAGCCAATCATCGCGCGGACCTTCACGAAATACGTCTTCGATGGCGTCCAATAAGTTCCCAAGATGAGGAACTAGCATATCATAGCAAGCGCGATCCTCACACTCGTTCTTCAAAACCGCTGCAAGACTGACGATGGCTTGGATGATGACGAAAGTAGGAGAAAAATTGGCGTATAGACGGCTTTCATTCATTTTCGACACTAGCGACTGCAAGAATCCTCGCAAGAATGAGATCACGCGGGAGCCATGGTCGCGCATTCGCTCGGTTGGGGCCTTCGTTGCTCCATCGAACTCGATAGGGTAGATGATCCCCGAGATGCACTTGGTAGCATGCTCACCCACTGCACTCGTCTCTCGCGACAAATGCCCCACGATGTTATCGAAGGTCGCCACGTTGACTCTGCTTTCATCAACCAAGTCATCGACTGTAAGCTCTGACCCTCGCGTATCGGTGCTTGGACCCATTGCACTTGATCTTCCACGACTTGTTGATTTTCGTGGGGATAACTGGCCCTTCGGGTTCACGCACGCAGTTGGAGCCACAAACAGTGTAATTGCAGAGCAAAGGATGACACATGCGTCGGTGACTTGCACTTCCTTGTCGCGTAGTCGTAATGAAATGTAGTTCATCATCCTCGGAAGCAGGCGTGCAACAGTGAATGCGTGGTGTTTGCAGAGTGCCGCCAGAATCAAAACAAACATCCGCCGCGTCGAGGACCGGGCAGGGTGCTTCCACGAGAAAAAAGTTAACACGTGACCAACAAGCCCGTTCGAATCCTTATTACCTTTGTCTTCTCCACGCGGAGGTACAAGTCGTTTGCAAGTGCATGATCCAGCTGAGGTAGCAGGTGGCTGTGGTCAAAGCATGTTAGAGCTGAAAGCATTCGGCACCGTCATCTCACACTCACAGTAGATCTGAGAATGCTTGATGCTGAGTGTCCCGATCTTCCAGTCGCCCGACGAGAACGTTCAGCTCGTTCAGCTTCGCTGCATGGCTTTCCTGTGCCTTGCGCTGCTGCTTTTGCTTCTTGATACTCCCAGAACGACACCCGTCGGGCGCGTCACCCCGCGGCATGATGGCCATCTTTCAGTTTGTTACTGGATCGGACACGCTCCCAAGCAAGAGGGGGTAAAAATACCTCATCACGACTACATTGAGGTATTGAGCAGCTACCATCCTGCTAACCTTTGCATCGTTTTAACAGTACAATCCAAACTTGTATCACAGAATTCACCAGCATACCCCATCAACTCTCAACCACATAGTGTAGTGTAATCAACTGGGGAGTCTATTCGACTTTGCGTGTCTTCGGTTCCGATGCGCCCCCTTCGTCACTCAAAGTTCGTTTTCTAGTCTTCAACGTCATGTCTTTACCATCAGCTGCCTCAGGCTTCGCCTGTGGTTCTGCCCCAACCGTGGGCCCACATAGCTTAAGGATCGCGTCGAGTTTCGATTTAGCCTCTCGAGCTTGTTCTAGAATAGGCGAGAATTCCCCATTAAACGTCTCAAGAAGTTTCAGGCCATGCGTTAGGTGACATGACGTACCAAGTGAGACTGTCTTCTTGATTGGCTTGTCCCAGGTCGTCTCATTCGTCGTAAGGTTCCAATAGTACGTAGCTCCGCTCTGTGGATCCTTGACTTCTTCCCAACCTCTGTTACCACACGCTTTATCAGCTCTATGTGAATTCAACAAGGTGATAGAACAATACATCAACGCACTCTTCAAGAGGCTCATCATCCTTTTCCTCGTCCTTCGCGTCAGCCTTCTCGACCTGCACTCGCAACGGTGAACACACAACGATCATCAGATCATGATCCCATTCTTCGACACTCAATGAGTGCACGAACTGCCAGTGCATTTGTCTCGTGATGGTGCTTATACGACGTACCGCATCAGATTGTGGTCTTTCCCACGACGTCTCTTTCGTCATCTACTCCAGAAGGTCATCAACCATTCCCTCCTCATCTCGACGTCGCACAGAGCGAACGCACCTCATTCCAGTAGTAAATCTCTCCAGACGCAGGGTCTACTGCCTCTTTCCATCCTTCAGGTAGCGTCGAGTCTCGTGGAGGAGCCGAAGTCCACGGTGCCGCTGCCATTCCGATCGATCCGATCGCGAGACTGGCGTTGTAGGCGTCACCAAGCGCATCAAAGCCACCTACAGCAGCACCTTGGTACAGCTGCCTAGCACGATGCGACGCCAATATTTCAAGCGTGTTGTCTTTCGTCGGTGCGCCCCCAGCAGCGCTGTGTCCGCTCGCCGCGAGGGCATTGTTGAGCTTGTTCTGGATGGTCTGCGACGTCGCATTGGTCCATTTCTCGCGTTCTTTCTGCTGCTGCGCGATCTCCTTCTGACTCGGGCCACTGCCTGTCTTTGCCAGATACTGTAGCGCCGCTGCTCGTGCGCGCTGGGCCTCTACTTCCTGCTTCACGCGCTCCGCCGACTTGGCCTTGGGCGGCATGGCACTCCGTCCAGGGTTAATAAGCTCTTCGTGTCATGAGTAGGTTTAGTGTGGTCCACTCTATCGCCGTAATGTGGACCACACTATCCGAGGATTTGGAGTGATGGTCAAGATGTTGCCGTTGCTGAATCTGAGACGCTAAATCTGATGCATGAATGAGAGAATCTCGAGGCATGCATGTGGCTGCTATTCGTGGACCGAGAGGAATAGCTACGCACTGGCTGCATCTGATCAAGAGAAGCTCAGGGCTATTTTGACCGAGATGTGACGCTATAAACAGCCAGCCAAATGAGCAGGAAGACGCGCCCAAGGACTGGAAGTGCTGGTCCCTCGCTTTGAGGTAATAAACGAGCTGCAACCTTATCACGCCAATCCAGAGTCCAGGCGTTCCACTGCGACCGAAGTGCATGCCTGGCCTCGTCGTGACGGAGACGCAGTTTCTCAATTGCTGTCGCGTAGCGTGGCGGCGGAAGCGTGCAAGTGCCGTGCTAGTAACCAATCAAACATGGAAGTGCTCCGAGGTCCCGAGCATCACGCACACGACGGATCCTGCCCAAACCACCAGCACGAGAGTAATCAACAGCCAGAACGCACGACGACTAGTCCTCCGACATCACTCCCGGCTCCTATTCACAATGATGAAGTGCGTGTATTGGTCCCTCGATCGACTGGTTCGTTTGACTGATGTGCACGTTGGACCAGGAGCGGCAAGCAGTATTGAAGGCTCAGATCCGCCAGATCCAAGCGAGCAAGTCGCTTACGCCCAAGGAAAAAGCCGAGTCAGTTCAGAAGCTTATGATGAAGCAGTGGACAGACAACCAGGAGAAGGTGGCGCTCACACGAGTCAGGAGTGACTCGGAGATCGAGAGACGTCGTATCACGTATCATGTATGTGGCCTCTCCACTACTTCAAGAGATAGACCACGCTCTCATTCCTTATCTTGGACAGAATGAGGCCGACAAAGTACTCGGCTGCTCGCACTACCAGTGTGTTACAACTATACATGGATTCCACCTTGGATTTGGAGGCGGATCTAATGACGCTTTGATATCTACAGACGCGGATGCAAACTCCAAGGCAAATGTTGTGGGAAATGGTACACATGTCGGTTCTGCCACGATGAAAACGAGAGTCATTCATTCGACCGCTACGCCACCGAGATGATCTCGTGCATGCGCTGTGAAACTTCTCAGGTGAGATCGTTTATCCTTTGATCATTTTATTGTCGCTTGCTCACGCTGGATTCCATTGCAGCCTGTATCGAAGACCTGCATCAACTGTAAAGAGGACTTCGCTCGATATTACTGCGAGACGTGCAAGTTCTTCGATGACGATGCTGGCAAAGATATCTACCACTGCGAGAAGTGCAAGATCTGTCGAATTGGCAAGGTGAGTCGAGTGCGAATGGGTGCGTTTGGACGTTGGTACTGACTACAGCCGGTTAGGGCCTTGACATCGATTACTTCCACTGTGATCGATGCAATGCGTGCATGAGCATCAGCTTGAAGACGCACAAATGTGTCGAGCGCTCGCTGGAATCTGACTGCCCAATCTGTCACACGTACATGTTCACCTCGACAACACCTGTCATGTTCCTGCCCTGTGGGCACTGCATGCACGTGTCATGCTACGAGGAGTACACGCTGGTACGTAGTATCGATCAAACCAATTATCGGTCGCGAGAGACTCTGACGGATGGAAAGCACAGACAAACTACATCTGCCCGCTGTGCTCCAAGTCACTAGGGGACATGGAACTTTACTTCGCGAGCATTGATGAGCTCCTGGAGCGAGAGCAGATGCCGCTCGAGTATCAAGACTACCGATCACTCATCTACTGCAGTGACTGCGAGCGCAAGTCTGTCACCAACTTCCACTTCGTGTACCACAAGTGCCAGTTCGAGGACTGCTGCTCGTACAACACGAAGCTGCTTCGGCAGTTCAAGGATAGTGACACTCAGATCGCAAGCGCACAGTCGGAGACCTTTGTAAATCTCACCAACTAATCCATCACAACCACTACTATCGCATATAGGCACTACTAGTAAGTCTGTTCGACCCAGTTCTTGAGAAGTGTCAAATGGGAAAGCATTGTCCTTCTCTACACACATAGAGTCGATGGAGTTTGATCTAGCGTTCTCCGGGAAAGAACAGTGCACGTCACGGACCGACGAGGCGAACATGGCACTTCGCAGCGCCCGACGCCGGCGCCAGTCGACACACACCATACGAAGACCGGCACGCAGCAAGAGGAGAACAATCGTCTCAGCTTCTACACTCTACTTCTTCACTTTGGCTTTGAATCGGCAAATGAACGGATCGAAGGAGGTGTCAAACAGTGGAGCAGTAGACACCAATCATCTTATTTCATATTTGAACCAATGAGATACTGTCCGTGGATGGTTTTATCCAATCGCAGGCGATCATTATAGCTTCAATGTCCCCGTCTTGGAACCCATGGGCGGACGCTTATGCTGGTAGCACCACAGCACGAACTGCGCGGCTTTGGATTGCTGGAGCTTCTCAATGCGTGCACGTAGAGGGTGATTACCAGCGTATCCGAGCAGAGGCTTGACGTAGAGGGTGATTACCAGCGTATCCGAGCAGAGGCTTGACGTAGATATGCTCAGGAGGCGCCAGCAGAAGCGGCATGTGCGCGCAGAACGCAATGTCGGCTGCCGAAAACGAGTCGCCAGACAGGAACCGAGAACCGAGAGGAGCGTCACCAAGAATCGCATCGGCTTCCTGGATGAGTTTCTCGACTCGCTCGATGGATCGATAGGCCCCTTGCTCGTTGACAGCCATTCCGCGGACGATAATACCTTTGATGAAGGGGAAGAAGAGAAGTGAGCCGCATGTGCGCTCACCCCATCCGTCGGCTGGTGCGACCATGCACTCTTGGTCAACCGCTTGTTCATTAGCAAGATGAAGTAGGCTAGTCAAGAAGAACACTGTTCGTTAGTGAGCAGTGGTTCGAAGCATGGCATCCACTTAAGCCTTACATACCGAGGCGCCGAGTGTGCGGGCCAAGTTTTGTGTCGTACAGCTGCATCAGCTCCTTTGTCTCAGGAGCAGGGTAGAGAGATAGGAGTGTTTGAGCGCAATAGTCCATGATGTCGGAACTGTCGATGAGAGATGTCCTCGTGTCTGGAAAAAAGAGCAAAGGGACGCTGGAACCACCCTTTGGTTTGGTAGATCGACGATGGAACAGCGGGACATGACGCTCTTCGTCGAACGCAATTCCAGCCAGCTGCAGCGCCCATCGCGCCTTCTCCACGTAGTTTGACGCGGGGATGGTGATCAAAGTGGGTCGTCTTGCCATTCTCTCACAATGGAAAACATTTGAATCGTTCATTGACGTGATGAGGGGTCTGATTGGCGCAGTTAGATCTATATATGCAGCAGGTGCATCTTGGGCCCTCATAGCTTCGCCATCGGTGG
Organism: Pythium aphanidermatum DAOM BR444; assembly: GCA_000387445.2. Classification (NCBI taxonomy): domain Eukaryota; phylum Oomycota; class Peronosporomycetes; order Pythiales; family Pythiaceae; genus Pythium; species Pythium aphanidermatum. The sequence continues at coordinate 30,844 of KE463950.1, read as the reverse complement.
GCGGTGGTTCTTGTAGCACCATCGAACATAGTCGGCAGCCTTCGATCGTTGCAGCTTCTCTATACGAATTCGAAGCGGATCATTGTCTGGCCCCAATATTGTGAGTGGACGGATGTAAATGTTCTCTACTGGCGCAAGCAACAATCCGAAATGGGCGCAGAATGTAATATCTGCAGCTGAAAAGGTATCCCCAGCGAGACAGCGAGAGCCAATGGGACCATCCCCCAGTCGATCCTCCGCTTCAGCCACAATTTTCTCGACCTGTCCCAACGACACGACTGTCGCTGCTTCATGTATATTCATAAATCGGCGCAACAAGTTCTTCATGAACGGATAGCAAAGGGATGCAATTGCGCGCTCTACCCATCCATCCGCAGGTGCTGCGATCAGTGCTCGACCAAGACGGTTGTCCTTGAACAGGAAGAAGTAGGCTACATGCAACAACCTGCAGTCAATATGAATGAATGAGACGGTTTTGAACTGTCGAACAAACCTGTTCGACGAGCGTGAGGACCGAAGTCGGCGTCGAAATGCTTCTCCAGCTCTTTAGCCTCTGGCGTTGGATAGAGCGATGGCAACGTCTTCGCACAGAGATCGACGATATCCGAGCTGTCTGTCAGTGCGCTCTTGCTCGAAGGGTAGAACAGTAGCGGCACACTTTGGCCTCCCTTGGGTTTGGTCGAGAAGCGGTGGAAGACCGGCACGTGCTTCTCCTCCTTGAAGCCAATCTGCGCCAACTGCAGAGCCCAGCGGGCCTTCTCCACGTAATTGGACGCCGGGATCGTAACTAGAATCGGGAGCTCGCTCATTACGTGACGCGTGGACTGTGCGATCTTACAGGAATGGAAGCAGCCAACGGCGGAACGATAATGACCTGCATTCTGATCCTCCTGCACGAAGATCGATCTGACTCGAACTCAGTATGGAGTTGTTCCATATTTATCCCGTAAAACCATAAACAGCGCATCGCGATTCGAAAATGAATTGTGGAGGCGTTGAAGTTGCTGTGTTGGGGCGGAAAATTGGTCAACTCGACGCCCTCAGCAGCAGGCAAAATGACTTCATGGGGAGACGGTAGTGGCGGGCTGTGGGGAAGTGCTATATGAATGAACTAGAAGAGACTAACACGAGTGTAGCACGCGGTCAAGGGCGCAAGGCCAAGATGCAGCGATCCACCACCCAGCGCAAGACACCGAGGGAACACGCGGGAGCGCTGGCATTGGCAAGTCTTGGGACCCAGGAGGACCCATTCTGTGTGCTTTCCGACTGCTTCGAACCCACATGGGGGTCGTCTTCAACAGATGCACATGCTCCTATAGCGGTAAAGAGTGCATGTGTCACTCTTCGCGACTACTCCATGAACGCCAGACGTGGTGGAAAGAGGAAGCTCAGCCAGGTTGAACACCAACCCGTGTTCACGTGGCCAAGTCTGGAGTTCAGCCCGACTTTAAAGCCACTAGAAGTCCGAGTGAACATGGCAGGCGGGTCGAGAGAGAAACCTTCGACTTACCAAGTAATCGTGGCCAAGTCTATGGAGGACGCGAGACTGAAGAAATCCAACCTTGACTTCTGTGAGGATATGTTTCTCCAGGACGAAGCAACAAGCCAAACAAGCGACGATCAGTTAACTACTCCAGAGCAGAGTTGTTCACAGTCGTCTGACTGGCATTTTCTTGCAAGTCAAGCATCACTGCTGCTCGATGAGCTTCCAGATTCGGAATCCTTGTCGCAAATGAGCAACTCACACATTTTTTGATCCGATAGACAACACCAGAGTGGAATGGGTAGAAGTATCTATTAAACATGCAGTCGTGCAACGTTCGAGTATTGCTGCTCTGCGATCCAGCAGACTTATGGTCCCACGGAATCATACGCTTTACCACTTCGAGGGGTACCGAGTAGACTGTTTCTATCATCGTCTTCGGTGATGCTCCGTGAATAAGCTAGTCACAGAGAGTTCTTCCGCTCAAAAGGTGCGTTGGAGGCATTGGCGCTTGGTGTGAGTGCAACGCCCTGCTCCACATCTGTGCTTACACTAACAGTATCGCTCTGGAGATCGTCGGAGATATCAACACCGTAGAACTCCTGGATAGTCTTGGCGTTGATCTGAACATCCTTGTTGTTGATGTCCTTCAGGTACGCATCCTGAGTAAACCAGAGAAGCGGGACGATGTAAAGAGCCGAGAAGACATCGAGACTGTAGTGCTTGCGGGAAGCCACGATCATGAAAGCGATCACGATCTGAACGCAGATCATTCCAACAAAGAGGTACTTGTTCCACCAGTATTTGGTCACAGTCAGGATGAACGACATCGTGTAGATCGTGTGCGAGCTGTACATCAAGTCGCCGCATCCTGAAGGTAAATGAGAGTGTTAGTTAATGGAGCGGGTACGTTGACGTGTGACTTCAGACGTACCCTTCAAAGCATCCATGTTGGTGAAGAACTCCGATCCTGATGGTGGCTTGAAGTCAGGGTTCGGGATCACACACTTCACTGGGTCGTTGGGGTTCGCTGCCAAACAAGTGTCGTCAAAGTTCAGGCGACACTGACGAGCTGGAGCAGGAAGCGTGGTGACAAGGAAGGAGATGATACGGAAGACCAAGGCAATACTGATGTGCAAAAGAACACGCTTGAGAACAATCGCGAGGTAGCGCGGCTGCTTTGGGTCTTGCTTGAACAGTGGGATCGTCAACACAAGAAGGATAGCTGGGGCAAACACGGCACCGAAGACGAGGTACTCAGAGATATGTGAGTTTGCCTCACTGAGCTCTGGCATCAGAGAAAAACCGAGATCATGGAGGGCAAATCGCTGCTCTACCGATAACTTGTGAGCCTGCATCCAGTAAGCGAGGTTGTGGAAGACACCGTGGACATCTGTGAAGCACGCCATGTCAGGGTCTCGATCGTACAAGGTTCGCATCACATACATGCGACTTACACTGCATGATGACACACGGCAGCAGCACCTTCCACTCCTTCTTGACAAGCTGCAGCTCGATGTTGACATACTTCTTAAAGTGCTCGCGGTCACGTAGCTTAAATCGCGAGATGAGAGCCATGGTTGTCGGACTCGTCCAATCACGTAGTGCGGGAGTGTGTATTCAACCGGAGAGAAGGATCAGATCACGGTCGTTGAAGCTCGCCGTCGATAGGAAGAAGGCGAAGACGCAGGTCTTGTCTTCGGCTACGTGTAGGTAGAGAGTGAGGGAGTGGAGCCCCTGAAGCTACGCCGGTCGAAGCGGTACGATCGTCTCTGGCGATTGCGAGGAGTGGACGCCGTCTTATCAGCCGCAATCAGAGAAACTGGATGTACGCCGGGCGGGGTACGAACGTAAACAACCCGTCATGATCTGCGGAATCAGATACGTTTCTATAGATAACTTTCATCGAATCTGACAATACTATAGTAAACAAGACTTGTGAACACAGTATAAATATATATCCCGTAGAAAACGTTTACAAATTCAGTGCCTTTCGTGATGGGTTACTAATGGCGGGTTACACGCTGCGACACGGGTTCTGTATCGGCTGCTAGGAGTGGTGGTCTGTACCCCCTGGTGCCTTCGCGTCATCGCGATGATTTCCCATCTCGCCATCTCGGCTGTCGCATGCGGCGTGACGATGGGTCGCCCCTGAAGAAGCTCTCCAAGATGGGTGCGTCGTGCCAATGTCGCAGCGGCGCCGTGTTCAACTGCGCACACAGATCCGCCAAAGCCACGGATATTCTATGAGGTGGTGGACCCCCAACGGCTAAATATGGCTCCGGAGAGAGGGGACCGGCGACCAGACTCAAGATGGTGGGCAGAACGGCGGTCGTGGATGGGGATGGCTACGCCAGCGGCGACATGCGGGGTGCTCACCTGAAGCTCGCGCAGCGACATCACAAGATCGTCGCAGGGCAGTTTACGGGACGGCGGAAGATTGAGCATGAGTTGCCCCACCCAGGCGTCGTCGGGCAGTTGGCATTGAGTTTCACGCCAAACACGGGGCTGCCCAAGGAGAGTCGCATCACATGCTCGTTTCCGGATGATGGCTGGGGGTTTCCGAGCACGATCAATGCTGTGGCTCGACTGCCGCAGGATGTCGTGGCACCGACCCTGAAGGTCACGTATGATACAGTGTCGCGGATGCTAGAGTTGACTCTGTTGAACGAAGAGATCCCAGCGAAAACGCCCGTGATTATACTGGTTAGTGGTGTGACGACTCCTGAGAAAGAGACCCCGGTAGCTGAGGCTACTGTGACGTCCTATGAGAAGCTGGTGATGAGAAATACTGTCCCACCATCGGTGCGAGGTGGTCAAATCCTCGACGGCCCTAGCATTTTCACCATCTCACGCATTGCACCTGGTGATCTGGTCGTGTTGAATCAGTGGCAGCCGTTTGACTGTTGCCCCAGTGCGACGTCCGACGTGACTCTGAGTTTTAAGGTACACGGCAGGATTCCGAGCCATGGCAAAATCCTGGTTGAACTACCCTCATGTGGTTGGGAAATGGAGGACTCTCCTCGGGTGCTTCTACGTACATCAGTGTACCACAACGAAAGTGCTGATGCTTGCTGGAAAAGAGAACGATCACTTCTTGAAGTCAGGCTCGGCTCTCGGCAGATCCCACCAGGAACCTCATTGATTCTTACTGTCCAGGCTGTAAGAAATCCCTCAAAGGAGACAATGAATGATCCAAGGGCATCATCCGTGGGAAAAGTGACCACGACCCTAGCAATGGAAGGCGTGATTGACGGGCCAACAACAATCGATATCGCACGCATCAGTGAGCTTCGTGCCGGCGATTTCATTCTCGCGAAGCAAGCTTTCGATAAGGAGTGTGAAGGAGCTGGTAACGACGTACATGCTGTTCTGCATGTTGATAAGCTGCCAGATATCCTCCGACGTATCAACATCACGCTTTCAGCGGAACTGTACGATGCATTGGTTGTACCCCTAGTTCCCGTCAGAGTCAACGTCGAAGGTTCTGAAGATGAGACACAATTACTGACCCCAACTCCACCGAATGCGATCTCTCGACCAGAGTTCCTCAATATATTTTCTCAAGTCTATGCGCCAGCGTACAAGTATGGGCAAGAACTACGTCTTGCCTCAGGGCGTGGCCAAGTGGAGAAGATTCGTGAGCTGATTTGTCGCGGTTGTGACCCAAATGCGAAGGACGGAGCCGGGTGGAGCTCGCTCCACTACGCTGCAGACTTTGGCAAAGCTGAGTCGATCGAAGCGATCGTTGAAGCCTTGGAATTTACAAACTCGCAAGCCACTAGTGAGGCACCTCGTGAAAGTCTTGACTTTAATCTACAAGACACGAGTGGTTGGACACCGCTGATCTGTGCCGCAGCCAACGGGCATGTTGATGTCGTGAGCAAGCTACTATCGCTTGGAGCAGATACCTCCATCACTACAGCAGAACAACGAACGGCATTGCATTGGGCAGCAACGCGTGGCATGTATCAGAGCTGCGAGGTACTCCTAACCTCCGGTATCGGAGTCAACCTCGTCGATCGAAGCGGCTGGACAGCTCTCCACTGTGCTCACATACACGGCCACGAAGACTGTGTGCAACTCCTCCTCAACAACGGAGCCGATCCAAACGCCTCCGACAAGCTGCAGTACTCTCCATCAGCATACCGCATCCTCCAACCTGTTTCCTAAAACACATTCATCTACTCCTTTAAGCAAAGTTGAAGCCGGTGATCAGCTTAGCTCCGCTTAGCCTCGAGTACGGAACAATCTTGTGGAGTCCTCCTGTGTGATTGGCCAAAACCTCGTTTGCGCATTCCTCCCGCGAGCCAAAAATGCCAACAATGCCCATGGGCTCATGCGCCGTCAGTCCACATTCGTCTCCCGTCCTCTCCATCGCTCGCCATGGCCAAGTTCGCGCCCAAAGTGCTGGCGGAGATCTATCGCCAGCACCACATCCCTCTGCCGCCCATTACGCTGCAGGCGCTGCTGCGTCGTGGCCCACGCGCGACGCCACAAGTCATCGAGCGCCTCCAGGGCGATGCCGCCGCGCTTGACGCTTGGAAGCGCGAGAACGAAGCGCTGATCGTGCAGTCGGCACAGCTGCTGCACCGTGAAGTGCCTATCCGTATTGCGCGCCGCATTGTCGACCTGGAGAACCTCCCCGACGGTCTCGCGGACGCGCCATCCATCCAGACGTTGCGCGAGTCGCTCATTTCGTCCTTTGACCAGCTCACGAGCTTCCC
>KE463950.1:0-20309 GCA_000387445.2 Pythium aphanidermatum DAOM BR444 | reverse complement strand
CTTCGCTCGCTTGATTGGGCTATTTGCCAGCTGTACCCGAAGTGCATCAGTGGAGGATTTCTGAAGCGCTTCCTCTTTCAGCCGCACGCGTTTCTCTAGCTCCTGAAAGCGGGTGATGATTTCATCTACTTGTCGGCGTACGTGTCGTCGATCAGTGCTCTGTTTCTCTATTATCGCCTTCTCGTCTATGAGCTGTTGACAAATCAGCTCTTCGACGAGCCATTGTCTCTGTTCATCCTGGAAGCGCTTCAAGTCGTTTTCAGCGCAAAGTGCACTCTGTGCGACTACTGCGTGGCGCTCTCGTGCGATCTGAATGCGTGTTAGTATCTGACTTGCAGTCATGAAGTGATTCCGATCTTCAATCCACACGAGAGTATCGTCAACTGGCCGCGAAAGGGCTGGCGCAGACACTGATGTCTTGAGGGCGGACGATGCGCCATCGCCATGTGCGGGTTGTTTTGACTCGCTTATGCATCTGCGTAGTGACATGGATAGCGTCTCGGTCTCTTCCAAGCGCTGGGCTTCCGATAGCACGACGACGCTCACGAGTCCGACCTGATTGAAGAGATTGGCGCTGTGCACATGACACTTGTGTACCAAGAGCTTGAAGAACGTGACCATTTGCGGGCCTCTCACGTCATGAAGCGGAACCGTCTTGAGCTCCTGGGCCATGCACTGCGTCTCCACAGGGCTCTGAAGACAGACGTACCCCAGTCTATGGAACGTGGCTCGACGCCAGTCTGGTCCATTGCTGTACGAAAGAAATATCTCGACACGACTAGCGATCGCTGTCGGATGGGATACGAGCGTGAAGGACTGTAGCAACGACTGGTCCTCTGTCGGACCAACGCGGAAGATGAGCTCCTGAGGGTACTCACAGAACTTGTCCGATCGCCAGCCCACGCGAACGCCACCCGGAGGAGCGTTCTTCAGCAGTTGCTGCAACACAGCTGCGCTCTGGATACCGCCCAATGCCTTGGCGGGCGCATCCTCCTCCTGGCTGGACCAATACACGGCCTCCAGCGGCACAACGTCACGCAGATCCATCGTGTCTCTTGACACTCCATTCGACGCTCTGGTTTCGCTGGTCACACGTCACATATATCATATAATACAGGTAAACATTACAGAAAAGAGGGTCTCGGGTACTGCACTCTCGACCCTTCCCATGTCAGAGTGATGATCGATGGAGGAGTGGTGGTCAGTGACTTGTGTTAGACAACGCAGCTCGCACAAGGGAAACGAGCGCATAATGGCGACACTAAGCGACGACGAACGCGCGCTGATTGAGAAGGACCGCACGGAGAACCCAGGTGAGGACCACGGGAATGAGGGAGGGGGTGAGGAGGAGGAGGAGGAGGCTGACGGCGGCGTAGGATGCTTTTACTCGACGGCGCTGTCGCAGTCCTGCCGCTCCATAAATGGAGAGAGCAAGTGTGAGATCATCAAGAAGATTTTTCGCCAGTGCCCGGGCAAAAATAAGGTGCATGTCATGCGCTGATCTGAACATTGAGAGATGAAGTGAACTGATGGTGGTGGTGGTGGTGGTGGTATAGGAGATGATCTCGAATCGCAAGGAAGTGACGGAGGATGAACACGGCGGACAAGACCTCATGGACGGAGACTTTTTCAACCGAGAGCGGATGGATTCCCGCAGGGGGTGCGTTTCATGATGGCTGTACATGTGCAAGAGTACGGTGCTGATTTCAATGTTTGCAAAAGAGAGTTTGGAGCCGGCAATCCCTTTGGCGCCTTTGACCCATTCCGACAGAGGTGCGTTTGATGGGAGATTCTCATCGAGGTGTGTTGCTCAAATCGTTTTCGCGTAGAGAGGATGAATTTGAAGCTCAGATGAGCCCGTTCGAATTCTTCCGTCAAGAAATGCTGCGGCCGTTTGAAAGTACGCGCTCAGTGCGGAATCCCTGAAAGTGTGATCCTCAAAGAGTGATGATTTGTTGTAGGCTTTTTCGGTGGGGGCTTCTTTGGAAGCGATAATGGAAGAGGCGGAGGCCTTTTCGACGATTTGGAGCGGGAGTTCGAGCGCATGCCCGTCCAACCGCCTTCCTCATTTCCACGGCGCCCGTCTGGGCATCCAGCACCACCTCAAAACCCACCACACTACTCATACCATCCATCTGAAGAAAAGCAGCATGGGGGTGCGTCACTAGTGACTGTGTGTAATTGTGACACCAACTCATATTTCGTTATATGGATCCTGCCGCGGCCTAGATGGAAAGAGGAAGGCAGACGACAAGAAAGACATCTTTGCTGGATACAAGGGGCGTGTCGACGAAATCTAGAGAATAGTACATCAGTACACCCAGCTGCACCATGTGCAGACGTAGACGACCAAGAGCATGCATGGTTCGCTAATCTAGTTGCAGATTGGTCTTCATTTGCCACGTCTTCAAGTTGAAGAAGTCACGCAATTGGCAATCTGGGAATGCAACGGTGCTTTCGGTATGAGATTTTATCTTGTTCGCTGGAGTCCCTCTTCGCCGGTGGTCCTCGGGACAGTAGACTCAGCGATTGAGTCGATGGTTTCTACGATGACCCCATTTATTTAGACCATGCAGTGTGATGTTATCGGCGACGTGGGTGGCGAGCGTGGCAGTTCATTGCGTCTTCCTTAAGCGTTGTGAGATCCAGGATTTGACGCACTCCAAAAGAGAACCAAGCCATGTCTTCTGGGTCATATTTGTGAGTCTGATAACGTGAGCCACACGAGTCGCGCGTGTTGCGAGCAGTTGTGAGCATCCCCTGGCGTGTGCTGTCGACACCAGAACTTCACTCTCCCTCTACGAAGGAAAAAAAGGTGGCCAACAACAAAGAATGAAACTCACGAGTCGAGAGGCCGCCCAGCCAGTGGTGATGGGAGATAGCGTCGTCGTTTTCGTGTTCTCTGTCTCAGGTATCGCACAAAATCGACTTACTGGTGTCATATGGTATAGAGGAACTCCATGTGCCACCCGGCTGAAGAGCGTTTTCCCCACGAGATTGAGTCGAAATGCCTGCGACGTGTGCGAGCAGCCGACAGTGAGGAAGATGGCTACATGCGTCGTGCCAAGGATCGCACCAGGATTTACGCCCCGGGAGCAATAGACACATCGAGAATTCTCGCTGGCCACACGGGATCTCCGTCCCCTTTCTCCCCCTTTCCTGTGTTGCCGACCGTGGATTCTGTGCTGTTTGTGTCATTTCTCAATTTGACAAGTCTCGAGCACACTACACCACAGGCAGGAGCCATGACACCGACGGTCGCTGTATGTTTTCTGCTATCGTCCTTTTTCCTCATGATGCTCTTTTTCGTGTTGCGCTTCCTCTGTGCGCCTTCGTCTACGCAGAAGTTCGTGAAGGACCGTGAGGCTGGGGCGGATACTACGAACACTGCGAATGCAGCGTGTGGGCGACCCTCGCAGAAGGCGTCGTTGGCACCAATATCCCGCCGCGAATACGTCGAGCATGGCACAACATCGCCTGCCTCTGACTACAGCATCAGTATCACCGACGAGGACGCAGACCTCGACAATGCTTTGACCACTAAGTCATGGGTCAACCGCGCGACATCCTATCTTCGCTTCGCGGGCTCTACACGTTCGGATGAGTGTGAGGTAGAGAGGGTTTCCAGTTTCTCGTTCTGGAATGATCTTCTGCTTCGCTACACGGTGGGCTCACCGCCAACCTCTCCATCTTCAGATATGAGTTCGACGGACAGTGAGCATGAGGTTGATGCGATCCAGATACTGGATGTCTACGGAGACTCGAGATGGGGCGCACTATCCGTCAAGCCGCCCAGACCACGCTCCCTCTCGATCTGAGATCACGAGCCACGTATCTAGTTGTCGTAAGTTAGATCACCCGAGGCAGTCAGTATCGCTGTGAAGCGATATATCGCTCAGAAGCCATGAAGTATGAAGCAACCCAATAATTTATGTATTGTTTCCTCATCCAGAGCAACAAGTAAGATTAGCCTTGGCTCTTGATTCCATTACAACACTTTACGACGGACAGCGTCGATGCAGAGGTTGCACACTTGTCTCGGTGATGACCAAGTTCTGACGGACATCCCTCGTTTCGAGCATCGATAATCTTCAACTGATGTCCTCTGCAAATGGACTCACAATGTAGTACTTCAGGTTGATGTAGCCGCCAGCATACCTTCATCAGTTGTCATCGGTTTCTGGTACTGCTACTCGATCTAGACTTAGCAGTGCCTCGCATCGAGAGTATACGCAAATTCATGCCTGCGATGGCCTTAACTAGCTGCATATTCGCGCTGCCTTTGTACGCAATTACTGTCTCTCGACAACTCGTCAGCGACCAACGCAATTTTCTGCCGAGAGAATCTGAGCCGACGGAGGGTATCATTCATCCAGATCCTGTCCTTCGGTCTTGATATCGATACCTGTGCTGGCACTGCGTATCCAGACTTCCATGGGGCTGCGCGGAAGAGCTGGAGTATACTCAGCTACGTGGGCGAGGCGAAGGCAACCTACATCATCCGAGTCATCATCAGGACCAACTTCAACCGCCAATTCACTAACGCCACGTAAGCATCTTTTACCATCATTCTGTTGAATTTACCATCACTCATGGTGCCTCGTCCGAGTCGACGCGACACGCGAATCAGATCAATCAACCCCCTTCACTATCTCACTCGGCGATTCTCCAGAGACGAAGAACCCCAGCGCAATGAGTGCGTCCATCGCAGCAGCATTCGAGAAAGCACGACGCCAACAAGGCACGAACAAGACGCATGAAGACGTGGTGCGCGAGTATGAGGCGCGGAGGAAGGAGGACGCGCGCACCCCACAGATCGCTCGGCTCGACGAGATCAAGTTCTACAGCGAGTTCGCCACGAGCCCTGCGGAAGCGAATCGACTGGCTGATGAAACACGTCGCCAAGCAGAGCAGACGCTCGGAGCCAAGTTCGTACGGGGTGTCATGGGATCAGATCGACACCATGAGCTGAAGAAGCACCGCCAAAACGACTTCCGATTGAACGATGAAGAGACCGCGCGCCTGAAATCCCTCGGCTTCGTCGTGTCAGAGCGCTTGAAGGCGGAGAGCTTTGCCGAGATCTACTATCGACTGTACAGTGATGATATGCCCGTGTTTGTCACCAGCGATTCGGTGCTTCACGCGTGGCATCGCAGTTTCGATGCTTTCTTGAAGGAGCTAGAAGAAGAGGAGCTGATGCCGATGGTGAGCAGTATTCTCGAGAAAAGTATTGCTGAGTGTACAGCGCTTCACGCATCGGCGCCTTCGTCTGGAGACCTACAGCAAACGCTGCTCGACGCAGATTACTTTCTCACGATAGCTCAATGTCTTCTGTCTGGTGAAGCCCCGTCAGATGAGAAGGTCATACCAGGAAACAACAGTCGCTTGGCTATGACTTGGACGGCTATCAATGCCGAAGAGTTGACGTCAATAGAAGTGTTTGGCGCGCGTCAAGTTGACTTTTCGTTGTTCAAGCCACGTGGCCACTACACCAAGAGTGATGCTCTGAAGCAGTACTTCCGGGCATTGACTTGGCTGGGCACCATCGACTTACGAGTTGATGGCACTGATGACAAGACCAGCGAGTTACGACAGCTACGGTGCGCTGTATTGCTCGTTCACCTTCTACGAGAGGCGACTGTTCTCGACCAGGTGTCTGCGCTGCACAACATCATCGCAGTGATCACAGGTGACGGTCCCGGCTCGGATAACATGACACCAAGCGAGCTTCATAACGTTCTTGGGGAGCACGATCTTCTGGCGACATATTTTGATGCCCCGACCGCTACCTCCAGTCTTGAACAACTCCAAAAAGAGATCGCGAGACGGGGACTCGGCGCACAGGCTATTGCGGGTCACCCGACGACTGAGTCGGCCGCTGCTCTTCAGTCGCCAACAACACCGACTCGCTTGGCGACTTCCTTCGCTTTACTTGGACAACAGTTTGTTTGGAGTGCGTTCCTGTTTTCAAAACTTGTTTACGATCAGATTTTCCATGAGCAAACCAAAGTTGTGCGACGCATTCCAAGTGCTCTGGATGCTATATTCGCTTTATATGGTAACAACGCAGCAGGACAAGAGATTGCCAAGCGAATGGCAGCGAAGAGTGAGACGGAATACCCCGACTTTGTTTCCTTCCGCGATGGAGTGCCATATGCGTCCAACCTTCTTGCTCTACGCCAGCTCATTGATGACAAAATGGCGAAAGCAGACCCTGCGACAGCCAGTTTGGCGCTATTGTGGCAACTAGCCCTTCGTGGGCTGTCCCAGGCTAGTGTCAGCAGCGATCCAGTGTTTCACTCCAACGCCTGGAAAGCGCGTGTGATGAACACTCAACTTGCCTCATTTGCGCAGCTTCGGCACGACACGATATTGTATGCAAAGCAAAGCTTTTCGATGGGTACTCGCTGTGAGTACGCTGCTGGGTTTGTTGAGCCGTGCCCGTCATTTTGGGCTAGAATGCAACAACTGGGAGAGAAGACACTTGATATTGTAGCAAGGCTGAAGCTTCTTAACATAGAGGCCTCAAACGACGAAGATGATGAGTCCGCACTGCAGTACAAGGCTCAGTATTTCTTCGAGAACTTCGTCGATGTGATGCGCAAGCTGACTGAAATTTCGATCTCGCAGTCCATGAAGCGGACGCTCAATGAAGAACAGGATGACTTCCTCAAGAGTGTTATTGAAGAGCGACGAGGCAGTGGTGCATCTCGTTACCTCGGCTGGTATCCCAGCCTGTTTTACTCGCACCGCGAAGACTCAGGTAAACGAGACCACTTAGTTGCAGACATTCATACAGACACTCCTTCAGTGGAGCATGGTGACCCAGGCGGAGTACTGCACGTGGGTGTCGGTGATATCAACATGGGATTCTTCATCGTCGACAAGATCATGTACGCGGGACCAGTCTTCAGTAGCTACGAGTTCGTGATGCCAATCAACGAGCGCTTGAATGATAATGAGTTCAGCGAGAGACTTGACGAGTACAAGGCTCCTTCGTGGGCGCGTGACTCATTTCTAGTTGAATCGAAGTAACTTTACATGAAGTGGTAGGATCAAATGGAGAAGTCAGCATTTATAAGTGGTAATTCACTTCATCAACGTATTCTAGCAGAGCTCATCGAACTTTACTTTGTTTCACTCCCCAGTCGCTACCTTTCCACAATCCAGTCGTCTGGAGTACGCTTCGATCTGGCATGAAGATTTGATGCGCTGAATTCGAAGGTGCTTCAGAGAAACGTCTAGTGCATGTCGAACATGCCGGGAGTGGATATCAAACCCCAGGCCTTCTTGGAATGCGTTGGTAGCTTCGGCGTATTTACCAATGCCGAACAGTGCAAACCCTTTTCGAAAGTAGCCCTAACAGAATAACGTGTACAATCGAATTGAGCCAGTAACACCATGACAGATACCATTATCACGTACGATCGTGGCTGTGGGCTCCAATCGAATAGCGGCATTAGCGTCGTCGAGAGCCCCCTGGAAATCCCCAATAGCGGCGAGGAGGGTCGATCGCCGCGTATACACTGCAGCCATGCTTCGAGGAGTCTCAGCTTGTAGGCGGATAAGTTTGCTGTACTTCTCGAGCAGATTATGGGCTTCAAAGGAGCTGATAACTGCTGGCTCGGCATTCAGCACAATCGCTGCCAGTGGGTGTCGATCAATCGTTGGCGATGATTTCGTCACAGAATCGGATGAAGAGGACTTCTCAGTCGTTCCTGCTGATGTCGTAGTCAGCTCTATTCCCAATTCTGGAAGACATTTTCTCGACGCCGAGAGGACACCAGTCTCCTCCGAATTGTTATTGCTTCGTTGACCCACGGAGCTCTTCGATGGTCTAGTACTTGCCGGAGTTCTCTGGTCTACGCCTGTTCCTTGGCGCTTGGTTTGCTTATTTCGCGATTTCTTCACGGCTGCTAGCTTCGCTATTTGAGGGTCTGTCTTTATAGGTGAAACTGGAAGGCTCGCCGCAGTTGATAGCGTGGGAGCCGATTGTGACTGTCCAAGAGAGCGCGAGGTTGCTGTTTGAGGTGATCTACTCGGCAGCATGAAAGGGTGTGGCTTGGAGTTGCGCAGTGTGAATTTGTGAGCTGCACAACCGATTTCGTTGTACTTGCCGCGCTTCGCTAATGCCACGCAAGTGCATTCTGGAAAATGTGTTGGACCGATTCCGTCGATTGGTAGGTTACTCAATGTCGCCTTGATCGAGTTAATTTGCTTTCTCTCGAACTCGAGTAACAATGCGGCCTCGGCTATCTGATATGGTGATAAGTTCTCATTGGTGAGAGCTGTCTCTTCATGCTGCGGTGGAGATGGATCTGAAGCGCTGGGGGCACTCATCGAGCTTGATGATCTTGCCAGAACAACCGATTTCAATCATTCAAAATCCTGTTTTTGATTGCCATTACCTCAGCGCGATGCTATCTTTAGTTAATAGATACTACAAAGCAAAGTCTGCACAGGGTCTTCGCGTGAGGTGCTTCTGGTGCAGTTTCTTCGTGTCCTGTACTGCATGTGTCCTTCACTCGAGCGATCGGTTTCACCGAGTGTTGAGGTTGTTTGTGATAAAGTAAATACAAAGTCACCACAGCCGCCATGTTGACGCAGTGCTGAGTCGGCGTTCTTTACGTTGCCGTCGTGTGCGTACGCCGAACCCTCTCACTCCTGTCGACCTGATGTGTGTGTTCTTCAGTTGACTTGCGTGATAGTCGTCTTCGTCTTCGTCGGACCCCCCTTCATATACTAATAAATCGACATCATCGGCACGCTCGTCAGCAACATGAAAACTTGGTTCCGCGTCCGTACCGGACACGGGAATCAACACTAGCGATGAAGACAAAGCACGTACTTCTTCCCAAATGCTATGGAATCGAGACGACGACCGGTGCAGAGCATCCCAGACAGGTTCCACAACACTCTTCACATCACAGCAAGCACGCGAGTCGTCCTCGACATCGTCATCCTCAAGCTCATCACTTGACTCAGTCTCGTCAGATACCCAGTCGGTCGTTGTCGACGTCGTCTCAGTGTAAGTGAAGGAGTATCGCTTCGGTGGAGCAGGTGAGGTCTGTGGAGTAGAGCTCTGCGTGGGTTGTTCAGGAGTTTCGAATTGCTGCAGCACACTCGATCGGCGGGTTTTTATGCCCGGCGACGGGGTTTTGATGCTCGATCGTGGAGTGAACAACGCTGCAAGTGGTGAAGATGACGCGCTCTTCCTCTTCTTACCAGATACGTTAGACGCCAGAGTGTTTTCAACGTCCTCCTCTTCCTCTGCATCCACGTCAATCGTCACAGTCGTACGCTTATTTGTTGTGACGGGAGTCGACATACGATGTGGGGACGGAGACCTCACCCGTGACGCGAATTCTCTGAGAGGAGAAACGTACTTCCCCATCGAAGCGATGGCGCCCTTGATAGGTGAGCCTACGGCGCCTTTCACCAGAGCCATGGGCTTAATCTTAATCAGCTCAAGTAACTCGCCCTCGTCTTGCTCAAGAGCCTCCACATCGAGCGACATATCTTTGGAGCTCTTCCAGATCGACGCCTTGGTGGTCGTCGCCATGGTTGCGTGGCGCCCTGAGAACTCTCCCTGCACGCGCTGACGCTTCACCTGCTCCTGTTTGTGCAGCCTGTACACGGTGCGCCCTGCTGCGTGAGCCTCATCAAGAAGCCGCAGCACCTGAAGCGGCGTGCCGTCGTAATAGCTCGGCAGATACTGAATGCAGTAGAGATCGCTCGGACTTGCGCCTTTCTGCACTTTGAGCCCAGCCGCAAGCAGAAGCTTGCAGTCATCGTCACTCAGCTCAATAAACAGTGCTTCTCCCTCCTGCGCACCGAAGCCGAGACTGCATGCACGCCGCCCGACGATAGCGTCCCACATACCGCTCATACTTCCTTTTTGAGTGCTGTTTGTGCCACTTTGCTCCACTCAATATCTCACCCTCGCCGCAGCTCAGACCAGCGTGTCGTTCTCCGTCACTCCTGCGTCGTCCTTCCGTCGCTGCGTCCGTATATAGCTCGTGCTTCTCGTCCCTGCGTCACGGCTTCCGCTGGCCGCTCGCTTCGTCGCCAAATCCTTCTTTCCCCTCGGAAAACGCGGCGCCAAAACCCACAATAACCCATGTACCTAATATAGGACATGTCGTCTTGTTGTCAAAATTTTGTGTCGAAATTGCCGCGAATGGAGTGATCGGATTGGCTAGCTTTGTTGTGTGATGTTTGATGCAGATACAGAGGTTTCATAAGACCATCACTCTTGTTTCCCCCTGTCATTTTTGGCGCATCTGGAAGTGTGGAGTAGTGGAAGTGGAGGGAACGCGACCCCACCGCGATGGACCCGCTCGCAGACTTGACGGCGCGGTCTCCACGTCTGCATGAGTCACCTGGCGAAGCGAGACGCCGTGGATCTGATGAGGCGATATCGCAGCAATGCAGCGCGGACCCTAGTGCGTTCGCAGGGCTGCAACGTGTCCACAACGTCGTCTTAGCGAGTCGCATGCCCGGTGCAGTTGGTGGGATGCGGCTGGCACTGGATACGGTGGGTTCGTTCAGCCAGGTGGCCGGAAGCAGTCAACAGCAGAGTCAGTTCAATGAAATTTTTGTGAACGACACACAGCATGACGAAGAAGAGCAGCTACACCATACACGTGAGGTGCCAACCACCAGTGCGGTCGACAAAGTCGACCCGAAGGCAGTGCACGCGACTGCAGATGACAGAGGAGGGTCGTTTCTGACACGGATTGAACGGCAGTTAACATACAAGCCGCTTCAGGCAGACGACGTGGTTGAGATAAGCGATAACGAAGCGGGTGGTGGGAGTCCCAGCGTCGCTGGTGTGCTAGTGGTGTCACGGTCGGAGGAAAGAACTTTCGATCATGATGATTGCAATGAGTCACTGGCCAGTGAAAATGAGCTCACGTCAGTCGTTTGTGGCTACGATGAAGTTGATAGTGACGCCACACCGCGAATGGAGGAGAACAGTGATGTCGGATCGGACGACTCGTACCCAGATACGCAACCTCTAGAGGACGAGAACGACGAACACCGCGAGGAAGACATTGATGCGCTTGCAAACACGGAGGTTCTAGGAAGTACTAGTGAGGATGCTGCTGTTGGGCTCACTCCTGTCGCGGTCCAACATGATACACCACCGGAATCAGTACCCCCAGCATCCCATCAGATTGATTGCCCAAAGTCTGCCTCGAATTCCGACGCAAAGGAAGCAACCGAGTCTCGCAATTTGATAGAAGTGGATAATGCAACGGAAGCATTACAACAAATGCCCAGCTCGTCTGTAGACACAGAAGACCAGACTCTAGCGGAGCTGGCGGAGCGAATGCGTCGTGAACAAGCTAAAGGCCCCACACAAGCGAAACCACCTTTAGTTCCAAGATTCAACCAGTGGCAGTCCATGGCGGGTGATTTCAGTCGCCACTCGCAAACGGATAGCCAAGATGATTTGACCCCAACTCAGCCATCGAAGCCGGTCCATGTTGCACTGAAGAAACGTGAAAAAGCTGGGCATACTCCTTCAATGCAATTGACTGACTCTCAGGAGCGATCATATGAGTTCACTGATTCCTTATGCCAATGCGCAGCGGCAGTGTGTGAGTGCTCCAAGTCCAAAACGACTCCAACGAAACCAACCGCTAGATCATCTACAGCTATCAGAAATCTTGAATTCTCATTTGCGAACCCAGAGTCTCAAGAAAGTGAATCACAGCTACTGGACAGTGTTCCTGACATCACAGCTTTGGCGACGAAGACCGTAAACGCTTTACGAGGTGTTGAAGGCACGTATTATGAAACCGAGCGAGTACAACCAGACGCCAAGTCAAGGACCCGACTCAGTGACACGGAAACAACGCCGAAGAAATCCAAGAAAGCTAAGACCGCGTCACCGCCTAGTGTAACCCGCACACCAGCATCGAACCGTAAACGCGGCAGAGAGTTTTTGTCGCCAGACGCTGGTCAGGAAGTACCGTCCAAGTACCGCACTGATCCTTCCACTCCAAAAAAATCTACCCGTGGATCAATCAGTACGAGCACAAGTCACGCCACGGTCGAGGCTTCAACACCAAGTATTCGCACTCGCACAAAGATGTTGTCTCCGGTTCCAATAACGTCGACGAGATCGTATTCGTCAAGGACCAAGTCATTATTCAAGTACAAATATGAATTTTGTCTGACAGGATTTATGAAGGATGGCGAAAGCAACTTGATAGAATTGATCGAAGGTCATGGAGGCAAAGTAGCTGAGCGTCATTACGATTTGCTGCAGAAGAGAGCAGGTAACAGGGCAGTAGTGATAGCCACTCCAGTTTCTTGGCGCAAACTGAAGTTCATGTACGCGATTGCATGTGGCATTCCGGTTGTTCACCCTGAGTGGATACATGCTTGCATTTCAAGTGGACACGTAGTTCCTTTTGCTGGATACCTCGTGCCAACGGGATACTCTGCGACGACGGGCAAGTTTGAGTGTTCTCCGGTACGAGAACTTGATATCTTTCGGGGGCTGAAGTTTGGCATTCCACATGATGTGGATTCTTCAACCCAATCAAGCACCAAGGATATGAGCAAGATTATCACGTTTATTCTTCGCGCTTGTGGGGCAGACAGTGTCCTCGAGGTAAGTCCAGATGTGATATCATGAGCTTGATTTGGTCGATTGATTGTTTTTATTGCCTCGAAAGGATTTGGTCCCTTCACGCGAGTCGACGGTCGATGTTGTGCTCTCAGACGAATACACTAAGGTGAGCACGCCTCGAGCGAAGTGACTAAACTCCCATTATCCTGATTATGTGTCATACTTTTCAGACTTGCGAGTATTTCAGTAAGAAGGTATATGTCAAAACTTTCGCGTGGGTCACGGAGTGCGTGATTCTTCAGGTATGTTCATTTGTGTGACTAATTCACATCTAGTTTGGTAGTCAGCTCACTTCCATTTACTCAGAAACTGCTGAATCTTGAAGATACGACTTTTGCCCCCCATGGGCTTCACACTACTGAATCCAGGTCACGCGGGGAAGAGACTGTCAATGCAGCAACTGCTCAAATTGGTGACAGCGACCAGTACGTACTTAGAGATGCGTCTATGTGTGAACGAGTCACTTAGTTGTTCTGCCAATAGAACTACTCTCAAGTTACACAAGGGCGAACTAGTGTTGGTTGATCTCTCCGCAGAGGGCAACATCGATCATTTTCTTCTGTTTGACGTGTGTGAGATTCTAAGCGTTCTGTTGGTTCCGCCGTCGACCGATACAACAAAGAATATGAGGCGGAGGGGTGAGTGTACTGCCGCGAAGGTTGTGAAGCTCAAAGTTGGTGTGTTAGAAAGGTATGTACAGAATCATATCAGCCTGAGCAGTTCATATCCTGATATGACCTTCGTCATACAGGTATCCTAACTCTCCAGCGTTGCGCTCTCGTCACACCCGTGTGATTACTCTCACTCCTGACAAGATTAAGCGCCGTGTTGTCGCAGTTTCGAAGTGTGACTTTAATGCGCTGAAGTATCGCGATGAAAGCATTTTCTACTACGAAGATAAATGAGCACCATTTCGTTTAGAAGGCATGATAGCGCGTAGTAGAAGATTGAACCACATTCAGCTGTACACTAATTCTCAACGGCATGGAGGCAAGATGCTAGCTGGTGTCGTATATGCTAACGGCCGAATGCTATGGACAAATTTGTTCCTTAATTTGTCGTACACTCCACCGAAGTGGAGCCTCACACTCACCATTATCTATTCTTCAGGGAGTGTTGTCACGTTATGGCGTTTGCTATATGAATGGTCTGCCACACTCAAGCTTCGACAGCTTTTGCGTAGGTGTACAAGTCGGATCGCATTACTACAGTACGCATCGGCGTTGGAGGGATTAGAAGTGAATCTGCTTAGGTCAGATTATAATTTTGAAAATTGAATAATGGAGTACCAATCTAATGGGGAGAAATTCATTGTGATCAGTTCCATTAATGCTCCCTACGATCTCGTCGGCTTGAATTATCCGCGCTTGATGACGCAAGAGTTAAACAGTCTGTTCTCATGGAAGTCCCATACAGAAGCTGCATGGACGCACTCCTTCTTTGTTGGATCTAGTACGGGCCCGCCGTAGCTGTATGTCGTGCATACTGGGTTTGTCTTGCACTTGTTGTAGCAGTCGTCTTCGGTTGTTTCACTCGTGACTGAGAGCTGTTGGCCCGAGATGACATGGCCAGACGCGAAGAGTCCACAACGGTCAGTTACTTCCCAATTCCACGTGAAGCTATGAACGGTTGGCGTACAAGTCGCGATGATGGCAACTGCTGCAAATGAATAGAAGGAGAAAGGAGCCATCGCGTGCTGCTTGGGGATGCTTGTACTTCGAAGTAATTGAGGTCGGCCAGGTAAATGCGACAATGAATACAATAAAGAAACAGCAGCGACTGTGGGTCGCTGCGCGTTTCTCAAGTGCCAGCACAGCATTCGCAGACAACGCGCGACGCTCCTACATGGCTGCTGGATTCTGCCACGTATATCATCGCCGACTCAGCATCGAGTTTCCCGTGCATATCTGAGGTGTTTCGAATATCAGATCTGTAGCCATCTCTCGGGATCAAATCCGCCTCAGACGTAGACTCAGACCAAGGTTGTGCTCCGAAAAGCCACTTGAAGCCACGGCACACACAATGGAGCCGCTCGACGCTATCTCCATGGGCGTGTTCTCGTACCTTCGGAAGCATACACTTGTGGCACATTTGGAACACAAGCCTCTCGTTGGTGCACCTGCCGCTCAGCTGGCTGCGTGGGATCAGAAGAACCACCCGTGTCTCCTGCCTGACGATCTGCGACGTTTCTACACAGTCAGCAATGGGCTCTCAGTAAAGTGGTTCGCCACGTTCAAGGGTGAACCAACCGAACTACCGATCGAAAATCAGTGGGAGTCTTCCGGAACTTACACACGTGTGGTGCCGTGTAGGTCAACCGACTCACGTGGGCCACTTCGTAGTGAATGGAGTACACGACCTGCAACGTGTCCGAATAGAACAGTTTGTTGCATTGTGCCGCTCTGTGGATCGACACCGCGTGCGGCACTTAAATGTATGTACGCAGAGTCTACATAACAACGTTCTTTTTAATCCCTGATGATCTGTACTAGGTTGATGATGCAGTCTCTGCATTCCCCTTGGAATCAAATCCTCAGTATGGCGATGTGGCGCTTGTCTTCTTGCCAGGTACCATTGTTTTGCTCATAGCCATGGATAGTTGAAAGCAAATCTTACTTACTTCATGCATGTGTTGTCAGATAAGACACAGGTTTGGTTCCGAGATTTGCGTGGCAGGTGGAGCTTCCTGGCAGAGAGTTTCACGCACTATTACCGCATGATGATCGCCCATTTGGGGCTCATCTCATGGCAAACGATCTTCTCAGATGTTGGAATGGACCCGTTACGGAAACCGTGGTTTTACTTGTTCATCCCACAGCGTATGGCAATAAACGAGCAAGAAGAAGCCTGCAGGAGTGTGTTCAGCGGTGACAAGAGGGCCTTAAAGGCTAGCCCAAGTACTTTGTAGAACGGCATTCTGTGTACAGATACTACCTTTGTTTCTTCAGCATTATCTGAGAGTCATCTAGAACAGAATAGGTATCTAAGACTCGATTCACGTAGAGATATGCGGAGACGGCGTGTACGAGGGCGTAAACGATCACCAAAATCGCGAAATACTGTTTACGAAAAACGAATTAAGAGTGGTGCACAAGAACGTCCCCTGAAGAAGCTCCCAGCACCTGGATCCACGCAGATTTCAGCAGCTCTGCCCATGTTGGTCGATATCTAAAGCGATAATACCATCAGTGTTAACGACTGAAGCCAACTTGTTCAATGAACTGACCGCACTTCGACCGAGGGGATACGGATAGTCAGGTCAAGTTTGAAACTTCTTGAATCTAGATCAGCAATATTCACTCCTGCCGATGTATCCGTCCTCCATACGGGATATGGGGCGTTTAATAGCGCATGCCCTGGAAAGATGCTTGTGTCACTTCCAAAATCGAGCCACTAGGGAAGCAAGAACGTACAGTCTCGCGATCGATATGACTCCACTAATCCCTCTAGATCCAACTCCCTTAGACCGTTGATGCGAGAAATATTAAGCAGAGGCTCGGCTTGGTACGGTCGCTCCACCCTGTACACACGATAGTCAACCCCCACTTCCTGTAAGCGTTCCCAAAGTTCGCGTACGAGTGGGTGATATGAGCAGGCGTCCTCATTTGCAGCGTAAGATCGCCATCCACCGATAATGCAGCTCCAGGCAATGCAGAAGAGTGTGAATACATCGCGAGTGTGTCCATATTTATCATTGCATGCGCCTGCGACGAAGTCATTGACTGGAAAAACATAGTGCAGCAACACTGAACGAGTCATACCTGAAGTGTGTAGTTTAGAAAGACAAGAGCTCTCACTTGATAAATTGCCTCGCCCTCACGAAGTGGAGCAGATACAGAAACGTGTAGCACATCCGGTTTCTTATCACGATTGGAGTCTTTCTCATAAGCCTACAGCGTTTTGTCATACGAGCCCAGATGTGGCAACATCATTAACTGCACCCACCTTGATCTCAGTCGCTCGGATCTCGTATCCAAGTAATCGATGTATTCGACTAGGTAGAGTGCTCGCCACCACACGCGTATACTCTGTTTTACCATGTACCGCTACGAGGTCTCGTCGTTCGCCTTCAAAAACGGCCAACACCTCATACGTGAGTTTGACCAGTGGTTGTTCTGTGTAGCTCTTTGTCGTTGGCCAGAAATCACGTGAGCCATGCGCCAAGAACAGCGGCACGAACACGACCACAAGCGTCAATACTAATGCCACAATGTGCGGCAAGGAACCAGCGCCTGCATAGTAGCGCCGCTGCACGGGCGCGCTGAAGCATTGTGCCCTCATCTCCGTCCTTCTGAAGTGTGGCTTTTCGAGCTGTATATGTCTCCAAATCCAGTACGTCTCAACATATAAATGTGTTTATCCTAAATCACCATGTCTTGATTTTCGGTCCATCTAGGCTTTTGCCTAATCTCGCCATCCGCACCTAACCAGCGGGTTGTGTGTTCTCAACTCGGCACACGTCGCATCATTCGACTTCGCGGCGTCGCCACCACGCCATCCGCCCCGCACTCCGCGATGATCTCCGCGTCCGTCGGCCTCAACTCCAGCCTCCTTCTCGAGCCAGCGCAGACTGTAGCCTTCGCGCTCGACCGCGCGGCACTGGCTGCGAATGCGTCGGATGGCGCTCGCGCCGGCGTCACGCTCAGCAACATCTCCCAGCGCAAGCACGTGGTCTTCAAAGTGCGCACGACCAACGTGGATATGTTCATGGTCAAGCCGGCGCATGGCGTTATCGCGCCGGGAGAGGAAGTCGTAGTGACTATGACCCTCGTGCCGACGTCGTGTGCTCGGCTTCTGAGTATGACGCCTACAGATCGCGCGCAAGTCATCGAACGGTTCCTGATCCAGAGCATCGACCGAGCAGAAGACATGCGCGGCTTCAGCTTCGATGACTTATCGTCGTTCTGGAAGCGCATCCCAAAAGAGCTCATTACCAACAAGAAGCTCACGTGTCGTTTCGTGGAGGGACGGGCTGTGCCTTCGTACCCAGCGCAGACGCCACCACCATACTACGCGCCTCCAATGCCTCGGTCACCTGTTCGGAATCAGCCTTTACCACTTCCACCTCCGATGCCTGTGTCTCCGCCCCATGCCGACATGCGCAAGTTATCGAATGCGTCGTCTCTGCCAGACCGAGCATCAGCCCCGTTCCCCTCGAGTGCGTATGCGTCAGCTCGCTTGCCACCATCTCCACCCCACCGCGATGCTCCTCAGGGCTATGCGAATAGCAGCAGTGCTCGAGCTCCAGACATTCGCTCACCGGTGGGCGCACTGGCCAAACAGGGCTCTAGTGGTGAATCTAATCACAAGGACAGCTTCAATGAGCTACAGAAGTCCGACGACACTCGTGACTATCGCGTTCATCCCAGCGACTCACTGACGTTTGCTGTGCGCGAGACGGAGAAAGGGAGTGTGGAAGGGACGAGTTACTTCCTGCTCACTAACCGCTCCCGCGCTGGTGGTCTGGCATTCAAGGTTAAGACGTCGAACCACTCGGGCTATTTCGTCAAACCAGCGCGTGGACTCGTGGCCGCTTCTAGCGCTCAACGCGTCGATGTGATCGTGAACGCACCGGACGCGGCACAGTTCAAGGCGCATGAGCGGGAGCTTAACGACCGATTCATGATTGAAGTGCTGTTCCTCGATGGAACAGTATTCAAGCAGCTCGAGCCACTCGCAGAAGAAGCCAAGCGTCAGGAGATTCAGCGCCTGTGGGATACAAGTGAGTCGGCAGATCGCTTCAAATGGGTTCTGTCGTGCCAGGTCCTGGAAGAAGACGCCCCAGTGGACCCGTCTCACCAGACGGCTGAGCAGGCGAGAGCGCTCGTGCAAAAGGCGCAGGTTACGGCATTGGGGATGAGCAGCAGTGGGTCCTCCGGCAGACGCTCGCGGGGTGACAGCGCCTCGTCCGTTCAAAGCGCGAATGCCTGGATGCATCCACCACCGCCTCCACCGGTGCCTTTGACGGTTGAGACCCAACAGTACGGTAGCGCATACTACAGCTCCGCTGCGTCTCCTCTGCCACCACAACAGCGTCACATCAACGCTGACGGTGCACGCCAACAAAGGATACCACAGGACGATGAAGGATCCGAGTGCGATACGTTTTACGCATAATGGTAATTCGGTGTTGATCTAAGATATCTATCACGGATGTTGAAGCATTGTGCATCCCGCTTTACTTCTCCAGCAGCGCCTTGAGGTTGGCAAGCACCTTGACCGTCGCCGACGTGCCGAGCATGTTGACGATGCTCGCCGGAATGTATCCCGACAGATCGGCGTGGGCCAGCAGAGTGACCTCACAGTACGGCTTACCCTGTGCATCGAGCTTCTCGTCGATGATGTAGCCTGTGATAATGTTGCGTCCACGCACGTAGCCCTCAAATGGCTCCACGTCGTCCAGACCGATGGATCGGCTTGCGATCGCGAGACGACCGTCCGGCAGCGTGGTCGCGTACGTGACCAGCACGAACTCACGGCCGGCGATTGGGAACACGCCCTTGCTGGTGAAGTGGCGCAGCGACAAGCGGCCTTCCTTATCAACGTTGTGGAGCACGATCATACGCTCAGTCATGTCATCGAGCTTCTGCAGAATCTCAGTGTCGAGTAGCGCGGCCTGGATGGCTTCCTTCGACGCGCGGATAGTCTTCTTGACACGGAACGGGCTCCAGTCGCTGCCCTCCACGGTACCGCGCCAGATGAGCGTGTTGTCGCTGTCATCCACAAGCGACCACGTCGTGACCTTGTCGTCGCCCGTGTGGCGCTTGAGCAGGATCTCGATGCTCTTCTGGCCGAACGCCTCGTAGTCGACCTGGTCGCGCGACGCGAACGTAGGGACGTCAGCGGCAGGCGCGGCGCTGGCACTTGCGCCAGCGTCCACAGCGGACGACGTCATGAAGCCGAAGCCGAAGTTCATCTTGGACGGGGAGAGGCGAGGAAAAACGGGGAATGGAGTGCGACGTCGTGGACCAGGATGGCGCCGTGTCACGGCATAGGAGCGATGACTGCCATGGGCTGGTGTGGACCACCTGGGGAGAAAGGGCTTGGCAGAGGATACTATGAGATATAACCGGTGATAATAGTCTCTGAGTTGAGGATTATAACCCAGAACGGGTGCTTTCAAACCGACAAAACCTGTAATTGGTTATGTTTGAGTATAGTTCGGAATGGGAAAATGGAGTTTGCAAGGTATGCGAACGGAGAAGTCGCAACGTGTCATCCCTTGAAAACCGGATCTATCGACTGGACATTCCTCGCCGATTGGCTGAATATGTGTTCTTTTTGTGGGGATGGGGGAATTCAGATTCTCCTTCGCATGCGCGACGTTTGGGCGGATTTCGTGATGTCATGCGCCCCTCTCCCAAGGGTCGGCCGATCGCCATCTCCGTCCGACAAGAACCCTTGGAGCTTGGAACCTGGATCGAGTGAAGCTCACACTAACTGATGTAGTCATTAGGAAAATCACACTGCAGCATCTCTCACCCTCTGCGCTCGCAGGTGACTTAGCTACTCTGACTGAACACAACAGAATCGTTGAGTCCGCCAATATACCGCACCAGGCTGGTGCCACCAGCGCTCCTAGGGGTCTGGTCTCATCGTCACAAAACATTTGACCTGTTTTTAGTAACCCAAATCATGCGTTTCTAAACAATCCCAATATACA
>KE463949.1:36918-69411 GCA_000387445.2 Pythium aphanidermatum DAOM BR444 | reverse complement strand
AGGGATAGTAGCAGAGCCGCGTGCGAGGACGAAAGGCTTACCAGCCTCAATCGCCTTCTCTTTCTTCACTTGTGCTTGCATAAGCGCATCGGTCACGATGGCTGACAGATCGAAAGTCTTCGCTGACTTCAAAGCAGTCAAGCAGATCGATAGAGCTTCCAGGTTTACGTTCTCACCAGCCACCACATACTGCAATCCTTCGACATTGTAGTTGACAACCTGGAGCAGCTTGCCCGAAGCAGCGCAGATACCATCCACAATTTTGTGCATGACTTCTTCGGTGAAGTGTGGACCAACACGCGCTGGGTTGGCCGCAACCATACCGTAGTCCGAGCGACCCTGGGCATCACGCTTCACCGCCTTCTGCATGATCAAACCACGCAAGAAGACTACTTCAACCACGTCCTCGACAGCGAGAGCGCCAGCAAACGAACTCAGGCCAGCATACTCACCAAGTGAGTGACCAGCGAACAGTGCATCGTCAGGAATGAGGTTCGCTCCCTGAATCTCCGAAAACGTGGCCTTCTCGAGCAACACAAGCGCAGGTTGGCTGAACTGGGTCGCGAACAGCAAGCCCTCTGGAGCCGAAAAAGTAAAGCTCTGAGTACGAGTGTTGATCTCGGGAAGCAGAGGCACCATCTCGCCAGACTCCACGTCTTCACACTTCAACTTCATGAAGTTCTCACGAATTTTGCGTCCGCGCTTGCCACCAAAGTGCACCGTAATTGAAGACGGGTTCTTTCGGACAATGTCAAGGATCGAGAAACCGAACGTCTCACGAAGGTGTTGGTCTCCACGGTTCCAAACATCACGGGCGATCGACGAATCCTTGTAACGGTCCATACCCATACCAACCTCAGCTGAGCCCTGGCCAGTGAAGACGAAGGCCATTACAGGCTCCTTCACTTCGGCACGAGCGCTCACAACACGCTCTCCAGCCTGATTGACAACTTCAATGGAGAGGACCTTGCACCCGTCCTTCATAGCAATATGGCGGGCCTGCATGTAGAGCTTGTCCCCAGGGTACACCATGCCATCGAAGCTGGCGTCATAGCTTGTGACATTGGAGTCGAGCTCACCTCCGAAGTGATCAACAACCAAGGCTCGCACCTTCGTCGCAGTCCACATACCGTGCATGATCGGCTTGCCGCCTGGCAACTTAGCAAGGAGAGCCGCGTATGGCGATCGGTGAATCGGGTTCAGATCGCGAGAAGCAACAGCATAGTCGAGGGCACACTCAGGAACCTGGATCTCCACAGGCTTCTCAATCAAAGTGTACCCGCCTTCGCTAAGCACAGTCTCGCTAGATCCAACCTGCTCGCATTGCTCAATGAAGCTGCGGATCGGACTAGCACTAACGCCTTCACCCGAGAACTTGAGGTCAGCAATCTTCGTACGCGAGCCAGCAGCGAGCTGGAATACCTCGCCTGACACCTCGATCGACTTGATCGAGACAGATGACTCAAACGCCTTCTTCGATTTGCTGACAAACTCGAGCTGGTCGCCGACACCAACACCAGCACCAGCAACAAGGTTAAACCAAGCCTTCGACTTCAGAACCTCAACATCGGCTGCACGCGTGAGAGTGATCTCGTCCACATCCTCTTCCACAGAGAATGTGCTGTCAAAATCAACAAACTTGCCACGGATCAGAAACTCGCTGCGAAGCTCAACTACTGGCTCCAACACTTCTTCGAGCTCATTTACCGTTCGTCGGGAGATGATTGCAACACCAGAAACAACCTTCCCGCTGTCAATAATGCGGAGACTCGACACACGAGTCTTGCTGACCAGTTCGTCACCGGTGTGGAACATGAAGCTCCTCTTGTTAGCCGAAAGAAGCTTGTACGAATGCTTCAGGTGCACCAGGTCGAGAAGGTTACCCTGGACCTCCTTCGTGAACACCGACTTGATGAGCGGCTTCCAGCAAGCGATCGTAGAAAAGTCCGCCGGAACAGCAGAGTCACCTCCGCCGAGGCCAAGAGCAGCATTGTATGCCGCAGCGTCCGTTGCGCTCACAGTAACTTCATCACTAAAAGTTGACTGAACCGACTCGCCGCACGCTGCCTCACACGCTTCCACTTCGCGGCCCTTCTCAGCAACCCAGAAGAGGGCATAGAAGTTCTTGATACGATCGATCATTTGGTCATCTCCAGCACGAATCGAGCACAAAAGGGCCGAGTCATATGTAAACTTGAGCGTAAGAGTAATCACGTCATGATCAAGCTCGGCGGTCGCAGGGCGAACCTCCGCCACGTCCACCGTGATGATGTCAGCATCCTTCGAGATCTTGATCACTGGACCGGTGAGACCGACAATGCCCACGTCGGTCACCTCAAGACCCGATGCGGACACGGTCACAGTCTGCTGGCGCTGAGGGGTCAACAAAGAACGGATCGGGTTCTCCACCCATTTGTGCCCTTCACCGATAATCTTCGATGAAACAAGAGCCGACAGCCACCCGGTAGACGCGAGAGACGCCAGAAGTGCGAGCCAGTCATCGGTAGATGGCAACTTCTCAGCTCCCGGATCAAGGCTCACCGTGTCTACATCACTTTCACTCTTGACAATTGCACCAGTGACCTCCACTGTCTTCACAACGGTAGACTCTTCCGCGCGAAGGTTCTCAGGCTTCGAAGCCACAACCTGTCGGAAACCTTCGGCGATGTCCGACAAAATCTTTCCAACTGGTTCATCGCACACCGTACTGTATCGAACAGCAACAGGGCCTTGGAGAATGCACACGCGCTGAGCGTCACGGTTTGGCACCGCATCGAGATCCTCTGAGTACCACAGCGAATCCTTCTTGAACCATGTCTTGAACTCCTTGTCGATAGCTGGAATGAAGTTCACAGGCTTCCCGCCTGAGCGGCAAAGCTCAAGGAAGAAGTCGCAGTCCGGTACAGATAATAGCGTTGTCACTGCCTTCGGGTACTTGGCAATGAATCGCTGAATCGTTTCACGGGGTTCCAACTTCAGTGCCGACGAATCGAATGAGCCACCGTGAGTCTTACGACGGAATCGCTCTTCAGTACGACCAATGAACATGACAACCCGATCCATGAAGCTCTCGTGAATCCAACGGTGCGGACGATCCTTGATATCAACAAACATCAACTCGACCATACGCATCAGCACTTCCGAGTACGTCATTTCCTCGAGGTCTGCTGGCTTATGCTCACCGCTCTCGGTCAGCTTGCACCCAAAGTAAGGCTTCTGGAAGTCGGCATTCAGTAGCTCGATAATCGCTTCCTTGTCTAGACGGATCGCCAGCTCCATCTCCTCACGCGGCTTCGAGAAGTACTTCTGGTCGAACTCGCGCCACAGTAGGCCGCACCGGTTGGCAACCATGTGGATCGGCTCACCGAGCTCGGATGTAACAGTGACGACACCACCAGCCACGCCATTGTAACTCTCCTCCCACGCAAGCTCAGACTCGATACCAGGAGTGGCCACGAGCAATTTCTTTACTTCAGTTGCGGTTGCAGCCTCCTTGGCCACCATCACTCGCGAGCCCATCAGGATACCATCTACAGGCATCTTGGCGTAGTGGCCACGCGCCAGGCTCCACTCACCAGTAATGTACGCATGCGAGTCTTCCCAATTACCGAAGCCGGAGCCGACGACGAGGAGCACATTTGAAGCACGACGGATAGCTCCATACGCTGCTTCAAGCGGGCCGTGGAAGTCCTCGAAGCTGTGGTGACCACCTGCACGACCACCCGTCCATTGAATCATCACATTCATTGTGGGTACAGCGTCGGCAATCTCAAGCACGGCATAAATACCGTCGATCGAGCCAGGCTTAAAGCAAATGAGGTTAATGCCAACTGCCTGAAGCTCCGCGATCATTTCGACGGCGCGGTCCTTCGTAGGAATGCCGGCACCAATCGTGATGCTTTCAATAGGCACACCGCTCTTTCGCAGACGCAGCACCATAGGGAACTGGAAGCCCCATTGCTTGGCGTTCAGATACAACATGTTGATGGAAACTCCCAGGCCAGGTTTGATCTTGCTGACGAGCTCGCGCACACTTGCCTCAAAGATGTTAGGGCGAGCAAGACCACCAGCAGCGAGTTCTCCGAGGAATCCAGCGTTCTGAATGGCAGCGACCAGGTCAATGCCGTTCAAACTCGTTGTGGGGGTCATGCCACCAATCATGACTGGAGGCTTCTTAATCAAGCGCGTGTACTTGTTGTAGAACTTGCCAGTCTTTGGACAGCAGCGAGGAGCAAAAGCTTCTTCCCATGATGTGGCTCGCTCAGCCGCGCCTTTCACGAACTGAGTCAGACCGTGAATTGGGGCGGCATCACCTGAGCTGGAAAATGCGGCGTTCTTGATACCAGCCACAACGACACGTAGTCCAAGGCCTTCAGCAGCCTCAGCGGACAGCTTGGAGGCACCGAAGTCTGGACCGAAATCCAACACGTGAGTCGCATTACCGTGCGAGGCAAGATTACGCATCGTCTTGGTCCAATCCGCCACTTGGACAAGCTGAAGGTCAACGATCTCAGCGAGGATCGAGGATTCGTGTCGCAACTGCAGGTTGGCGCCCTCTTCTGAGGTACTGTACACTGGCACCTGAAGGTCTTGACCAGTAATCGTAAGACCCACCCGCTCAATATCCTTAAGGATAGAGTCCTTCGCCGAGGCGAGCACAATGGAGTGGAATGCGCAAGACACCGGGAGATACGTGAAAGAGCCCGTCGGCTTGCGCGAAGAGTGAGGGACTCGCGTCTGATTTTCATCAGGCTTTGCCACCATACCAGTGAGGGCTTGCTTGAGCAGCTCAAGAGTTGACGGAAGACCAGTCACGCAGAACATGTTGCGGCCATTGATCAAGGAAAGCTGGACATCCTTTCCCTGCGTCTTGCGCTGGGTCACCTCAACAGCCTTGAGGACTTGAGCCTTGGTGAGACCCTTCACCGCCAGCATCGGTGTAGCGGCTTCCGAGCCGTCGATCACTTCCCCATGCTTCTCACATACATCCATAAACGCTTCTTGGGCACGGAGTCCGTGCCAAAACATATAACGAACCGCTGCCACGGATAGGCGCTCGAACTCTTCCTGGGTCTTGGCAGCGGCAAACACAACGGCACTCACAACGCCTTGGCTGTGGCCGATCGCAGCCGCTGTGTGCTGGACGATCTGCTCATGGCGAAGTCCATTGTTGTGTAGGAACGCGAGGTAGTTGGCTGTCTGAGTGAGTGCGATGAGTGCGTAGCTGTAGAACGAGCGGTTGAGCTGGTCCTTCGTTGGTGCAGTCGTCGAGTCAGTCTGCAGCCATGTTTTGAGATCGAACTCGCGCTCGAATGCTGGTGACTTCGTCGCCTCGGCCGATCGCGAATCTTCGAGCAGTGCTTCGGCGGCGCGGTCAAGGAACACGCGCACGGCCTCGCCGTGTTCGTTGTACAGGCTCGTAAGCTCACTCCAATACGCGAGTGCCTGACCACCGTACTGAAGAACGAACTTGTACTTGCCGTTCTCGAGGGTCTTGTGCAGCAGCGTTTCCGTCGTCGTCGCCGTGGTCGTGGTCATTGTGGTTGTGGTCTCGACGGTGGTCTCGACGGTCGTGGTAGTGGTCTCGATGGTGACAGCCGCCGCCATCTCCGTCGTCTGCGTCTCGGGCGCGGTCATGTCTGGGCTGCTGCTCTGCTTCGGGCGAGGGCGTCGACGGGCGAACAAATTGAGTTGTGGGTTGGTGTGGAGACTGGGGGGCGCTTGGGGAAACCTCCCCGCGACTGTGATGAGGCAGGCCGGCACCAATGACGTGGTGGGCGCCTGCGCGCAGTTTGCCGCCCCGCCACCTTCAAGATTAACCATCACTCTGTTTCTATACAAAACGCAAGTCAGTCGAGCGTCATGTAGGGTTTGGGGCTGCTGACGGCATGACGTCACATGTGTGCTCTCAATAGAAGCCTCTACTACAGGATGACACACCGTTCATACATAGCGGTCCAGGCTTGGGCTTGTTCCTGTGCTTGCATAGGGAGCCACTGAGACGCAATGCAAAGGTGTAGGTGTCAAGCGTCTGGGGCTGTTATGGTCCAAGCGTGTGCTTCTCCATTCAGCCGCGAAGATGCTGGTGCTCGGGACATCATGTTTAAGCTGGCAAGCTTATGTCCTGATTGTTCGACGCGTCGTGCACGCCGAAAGCGAAGCCAACTGACTGAGAAGGTGGATTCACAGCCACTGGCGCGTGTGATTTCGAAGGGGCGATGGAGAAGGCAGTGATTGCTCGCACGATGATGCGCTCATGTCGCGGGTGGATCCTGTGTGCTTGCTGCGGTGCGCTGGGGATTCGACCACCGCATTGGGGTTGCGTGTGTGCAAGAAAGAGATCGGCCGCCGTCGACGCGCCTAGCCATCTGGCTCTCTATCCTCGTGATGCGAATGACGTCATGAGCAACTGTACCGAGAAATGGGTACCAAGCACCTTATCTTAGAAGCAATCCCCATGGGTTGACAGCGTGCAATGCATGCTAACCGTGGCCATGCGTGGCGATCTCTGGTTGGCTCACTCGTGGTACGATGGGCTGGCACAGAGACACGAGTCCATGCAGCAGTGTAGCGTGTTCGTCTCTGTGTGTCCGCATTAGTGGCGGATGCAGCAATTCAGCCATCATCCGGTTGGAGTGGCAGCATCAAAGTGGCTTCACTTTGCACGAAGGTGGGCCACCGCGTCGTGTACAGTAGAGAGAGGAGCCGTGTCGCATCACTTGAATCAGCTGCCACGTTGCCCGTCGACGTCACCGTCGTCACCAAAGGCTAAGGTTCGAGAGTGTGGGCCACATCAAACAGTCAAAAAAATATTGGCGTGGCCCACATGTAACTATTTCAGCTAAATACGCTATCTCAATACTTGTAATATTGTCAACTTTGAAGTACTTCAAACTATGTACAATAACATTGTGCTTGCGTTGTAGGAGTGTACTTGAAGTGCACTCACTTCACTGGGTCGACCGGTCGGCCTGGCCAACCAAGTCACACACACTACAGAACTAAATGGATGTGTGTCACTGATAACTGCATCATGCCTCCCAGTGTTTGATGCTGAAAGAAACTGCCATATATCTACCGATTCTGATTGCTTCACTGAATGTATGAAGAGTGGATGTGTGGATCAAGATCAACCGATTTGGTGCCAAAATAATGCGCAAACCTCGCAACCCGGCTTGGCTACCGCTTCGCTATCCGAGCTGCTGACCGAGATGGATGGGAGCTTATGTATGTAAGCCGAGCATTCCCAGTCTTTCAAACTGTATGTGCTGTGGTTCAAATATTCACAATAGTGATAGCCTGTCACTATTGTGAAGACTGTCACTGACAGTTCGCTCGTCGATCGAAACCCTCCTTTTTATTCAGGCGTGGGAGACAAGATGGAGCTCAAGTCACTGTCGCTACACGAGAAGCTCGCGAGTTTCTACTGCTCCTACGTGCACGAGGAGGCCCCAGAGCAAGATGTTGATGAAGAGGCCGTGCGTCTATGGGAGCGGATCACGGTGTCGCGACGAAAATGCCGTGACCGTGTTTGCTTTCTGCTCAACCAGATCGAGAACGTCTCCTCTTCCCATGTTCGACACCTGGACAGCGCGTACCGCGCCAAACGCGAGCTCCTGCTGCTATCTGAAGGAACGATAGGTGGTGCAGCGCCAGGTCGAAGTGGAAATTGGGTCCAACAAGTCGAAACGGCGCGTGTGAACAATGAATTGCTGCAGGAGTGTGGTGCTCTGTCAGTGTTTGCGAGCCACTTTCTGCGCTCGATCCACGCATTCCGCTCGCTCAACTTCCACAGTATGGATGTGGATCAACTTGACACTATGATCAACAACTTTCAGCAAGATATGGTACTGATGTACATGTTGATCCTCTTCAACGCGAACAAGCAGAACGCAGTGTTTGATAGGCAATTGTTTGTGATCGGCACATCTGATCCGTCATATGCCCTCGTTGCGATGATCGACTGCCTTGTTCAGCTTAATATTCTTCCTGGATTCCCGATTAAGCGCCTTTTGATGCTCTTCTACGAGTGGTTTTCTGCTGTCTTGGGAGGTGCAACTGCTCTCGAGAAGCTGAAACTCCTCCGGAAATCGCGCCACCCCACGACCGATCCAGAGTGGATGGCTGCAGAGGCGAAGGGGCTGAAATTCTGCAAAAGTTTCAAGTCTCACGTCGATAAGGCCATACTCGACCCTCAGGATCCTTACTACTTACAAAAGATGAAGTTCATCAAGATGCGCGAGCTAATTCATCAAAAGTATTTGCATCTTCCCCATCATGAGATGAGCCCAACACCATCAAGTGAGCCAGAACTCGCGTCAGCGTCATTGGATTCTCTCGATGATGAGTGGCAGTCACGTTGTGAAGAGATATATCGACTATTCCTGTCACGAATCCATGACTTCACGTCGTTTCTGTCCAACCTTGTGATTCTATCGTGCGGCACTGCACTGAATGCCAGAGATAAGAAGACTTTCTTTTCAAGACGTCCATCAGCAGCTGAACAGATTGCATACGGCATCAACGATTTTGAAGGCGCTGGAATGGGAGAGGGCGATCCGCATTACTGGAAGTGGATTCTTCGTGAAAAGTCCATCGTTCTTGATGTGTCCACCCAGCTTATCCTTTTGCTTTTCAAGCACTTCCGATGCAGCCACGCTTGCAAGGGCGAGTACTTACTCCATTTTTTCCTCGACGCAAACCTCATGGGCACGTTGACGAAGTTCATGAATAAGGACTTGGCGACATATCTCCAAGTGGCTCGTCAGGATAACGAGGACGACAAAACCGGATTTTATGCTCTTGAAAATGAGATTCGCAAGTCTAATCCACAAAGTGATGACAAGCAAAATGAGTACGCCATCCAGACAACTCGAACAGTCACGAGCATTTTGCGAATTCTGCAGAAAATGACAAAGAGGAAGCCGAACATCATCAAAAATGCACTCTGTAGGACGTCTTCAATCGTCTGGCTGAAGGTAAACAGTATGACTGAGAATCTGCCAAGTTCCCTTTCTAACTTCAATTACTCTGAATAGCGGGTAGTCTCACTGAATGTCGCCATTCCTCGTCTGTACGCCCTCAAGCTCGTGAAGTCCCAAGCGAAGTACCTTGGGCATCAGGTGCGGAGAATCACGAATACTTTATTCTCTGAGTGCGATAATCATTTCTTGGAATGACTGTGTAGTGGGTACGCAAGTACACATGCTTCAACCTACTTACCGAGATCTATATCCACGTGCGCCCCGAACTAAATGATGACTGGCTTGAGTATGAAGACGACGACCTCTCTAAACCTCCTTCACAAGACTCAGTTGAACGACTGCTATTTGGAGAGATGCAAGCATACCATCATAAGTACTATTGGGAGGTATTTGGTGCCAAACCGCTCCCTGCGGGAGCATCAATCATTGTTGAAGCAAACAAAGAGCTGGCGATGGACGCTTTTGATGTGGAGGGTGGTCGTCTCGCGAAATTTTTCAATGAGTTGAAGCTGGAGCCAGCACAATTCTGCCAACAGTACGACAAATGGCTTGACCAAGAAGGTATCACAGCAGACAGAACTCCATTCTCAGCGGAGCTCCCAATCCAGTTCAGTTGATCTGGTCAGCGACACCTCGTCTAGAGCACATAAGAAGATACCAGTGTGTTTGTTGAGCTGGTTAACCAGCTTGGGGAGGAGTTCTAGTGTATTGTTTTGTTTTCCTATCTGCTTGCCAGTACAGCATCTACCTATCTCATGATACATGGTTTCCTTCTCGGCTCAAGAGTCACATCAATCGACTCTTGAGCAGACTCAACATCAAACATAGTGTTGGACGAGACCATCTCTCTCAACTAAGCTCACGCTGAGATGATGCAATGTGATAAATCAGCATCATTGTTGAGTATTTTGCGCGCCGAAAGCTGTCGAACTGGTAATGATGTTCTTCGCAGTTCTTCAGCAGATCGGCCCGGTGGTCCACGAAAGGACAGCTTACTGAGCTATCATCAACACCTTCACAAGACTTCACGAACGATGGGGGCTCAAACTTCACGAAATCCGTAGCGGCATCGTTACACATCGTACACACATATGTTTCACCCTCGCTTGGCTTCCAGTAGTCTGTGTTAACTATCATCGCCTTGCACGACGAACACTTCGGTTGCAATGCGATAACGAAAAGCGCTTCCCGCGACAGACGCACCGATTCAATCAGCTTCTTTCGGAATCTTACACCGCGAAGGCTCTCAGCATATGCTTCCTTCGACAGCTTTCCGCGTTTTGGGGGATTTGCGTGAAGCCTCTCAACTTCTGATCCCCAGTAATCACCGTCGAAGTAAGGAGGCAACTGGTTGCCAAGGTTTTCCTCTAGATGCTCAAATTCAGTGGTGTACAAGTCCTCACAAGAGAAGACTACACCAGCTTTTTTGGCTTTCTCGGCCATGGCTGTATACCACTGGAGCAGCCTGTCTTTACCGGGGTTCTTCTGAAACGAAGGATGACACCAGTAGATAAAGTCACCCCCTCGGGTTGTCGGGCAAGCCCAAATGTGGGCATACTCGAATCCGCGGCTCTTGCTGAAGCCAAGATATGAGATCAAGATCTCATGAAACAGCTTCGTGCGGATATGGCGCGGCCTCATGTACACTAGACTGTCGATATAAGCGATGTAGACACGGTTTCGATTGGCCACGACACTGGCTTCGGCATCGTACTCTTGTACATACCTGCGTTGCAGAGTCATATCAGCACTGAATGTGTCATCAACCAACACAGGTTTACACTTACATCGAGAAGATACAAACCTCCACTCCTTCCATCTTCTGAAAAACGAAAATCGCTTTCGATGTGTAGTCTAATGTCTCAGGATACTCCAGCTCGGTAGATCTGAAGTGTTCCCGGACAACAGGGCTGACTACACACTGGCTTTTCATGCTCGAAGCAACCTTGACAACTAT
Source organism: Pythium aphanidermatum DAOM BR444 (assembly GCA_000387445.2). NCBI lineage: Eukaryota > Oomycota > Peronosporomycetes > Pythiales > Pythiaceae > Pythium > Pythium aphanidermatum. Next base: position 58,470 of record KE463949.1, on the reverse strand, counting down.
TGAATCCGCCACGTCTCGCTCTCCGCTGCTGACAAGAAACGCTCGAACCCAATCCTGCATGAAAGTCGACAATGGGGATGACTTGAGATCAGCACTTGTTAGGCAAGTCGACCTACTCTCCAAACTTTGCTCCAGTGCTTGAACGTCTTCAGAGTGAAGATAGTCCAGTACTTTCTTCTGCGTTTCTCCGTCAAATCCGAGGACACGTGTGAAGTCCTTCATGTGTGCCTTGCGCTTCACCACTGGACTGTGTGAGCCAACGGACGACAGCAAGTTGCGATGCAACGACATCGGAAATTCATCGACAGAGGTTTCACTTGGGACGGATTGCAGTTGTTCCCATGATGTTTCATCCTCTAACTCACGCAGTCTGCACAGTGGGCAGCAGTACTGCGCATCTTCTCCTTCTTCTTCCAAGTTTTCGCACGCGTTGAACAAGGCGCAGACTTGATGAACCCATCCATCACACTTGTCGCATTGCACCCATGGCTCGGTCAACTCGTCGACAAACTTAGCCTTGACAAGTTCTTGTTTCGAGAGCGTTAGGTCTCCATCTCCTCCACTCACGCCGACATTTTTAAGGGAAAGTACCTTGGGCAGTGTCGTGTAGCACTTGGCACACCAATGATTGGATCGATCAAGTGTCATGTAATACACTGAATGCCGTTTGATGCGCTGCTTGCAGGGACCAGAACACATGACTAGTGGAGGCTCAAAGTTGATGCACTTCTCATCACAGATACCGCACACGTTTGCAAGGCATGACGCACACGTATGCTCTTCTCGGCGCTTGTCTTGGACCTCTTTCTTCGCCTGGTAACGTGCGAACTCGGTTTCAAACTCCTTGCTTAACAACTTCGCACATTCGTGCACAACATGACCGGGTGGATTGAAGAGGCAGGCGTTGCTAAACACGAGCTGGATGTCAGCAGCACACTCGTCAACAGATGCATACTCGAGGTTCAAACACTTGGTCTTGACAAGAGTGAGGTCCATTGGGTTCTTGACAATCTCGAAATAGTGCGGGATATTCCACTCGACTGGATCCACACGCACGTTGAACAGTCCATGGTTGTACTTGTGGAACATCAGTCGCGTCACGATCGCGATCATCGGCCGCAGAAACTTCTCGCGACGCACATCCCGTAGATGCTGGCGGATCTGCTCTGCGTCTGCGGCGTCCAGTGGAGACAGCAATCGTTTAGTGGATGCGGCCACGCCATGCGCCTCGCTTAACGGCTCCTCGCGTCGCAGCTTCTTCTCGCACGGGCGATCGAGCAGGTCCCGATGGTGTCCATCGTCGCCCAATGCCGCCACAGCCGCGCGCTTGAGGCCGCTGGCGCCGGGTGAGCGTTCATGCGGCAGCAACACCTCCAGCGCGTCTGCTTGGATCGCGCGGCAATCTTTGGCGCCACTTGTGGCGTCGGGTGCATGGTCCAAACCCATGGGGCGGAATGTGTGTTTTGTCTTGCTGTTTGTATGGGCAGTCTGCTTTTTATCCCCGCCACGCCGCAGACCCGTGTCGGTCGGTGGCCTGGGGGGCAAACTTTTGTGTGTCGTCGGCTCGAGTTCCCCCCTTTCGAGTGTGGGTGGCGGCACCAATTTTCGAAAATTCTCGACTGGGAGGGGGCGGGCGGCGGTTGCAAAGGGCGTTTTATTACGATGCCGCGAACGGGCCAAGAGTGATGGTCTGTCCAAGTGAGGAGGCGCAAAACGGACCAAACGAGTGCGCGGAACCGACGCACGTACTGGCCCGTCTCTCCCGAAAAACCCAGATGGGCCCGGACCCACCCGCCCAAGATAACCAATCGCCAGTCGCTCCAGGGTTCAAAAAATGAGAATGCTCCATGCTCATGGCAAGCGCCGAGTGTGCGAATGTGGATGACGTGCGCCAGCAGCAGCGCATCATCATGTGATCCTGGTCACCAGGACCTGGTGCCGCTTGCTTGAACATTCGGAGAGAATAGCATACAGTTTACAATCCCTAATATTATCCATCCATGTTCCCTAAAATCGTATATGTTTGAGAACGTAATTGGGGATTACGTCCCTTATCAAGATCCATGCATTGAAGTCACTTCCTGTGTTCTCTGGAAATCAAGTGAACCAGCGAGAAGGAAGAGCGGCGGAGTGGCCTCGGCGACGGCAGGACGAACAGGCAGTACCAAAGGAGGAGCTCGCTATCACAGACCGCTGCTCCGACATCTGTTCTGTCCACCATGGACGACACGCGTGTCTACTTTGGTGACGACTTCGGTCAGAAAATCGATTTAACAGTGCGCATTCGTGAAATCCTGCGCAACTACCCTGGTACGACGCTCAATCGTGGGAACGTGGGGCGATCGACTGATGGTGAATACATGTGCTAGAGGGTACGTCGATTTTCAAAGAGCTCGTCCAGAATGCAGATGATGCTGGCGCGACCGAATTAGCATTCTGCCTCGATATGCGCCAGCACTCGACAGAGCACCTCGCCTACAAGAAAATGGAGAAATTTCAAGGTACTGCAATTCTACTTATGATGCACTGTGTAATAGTGTGCTCAATTCGGGTGCGTTTGAATTCTCGGTAGGTCCGAGCCTTGTTGTGTTCAACAACGCCACTTTCTCGGATGCAGACTTCGAATCAATTCAGGTGCGACCCAACTACATCTAGAGGGTTTGGCACGGTACACATGGAGACTTACAGAGAAAATTATGCTGTAGCGGATTGGCGACTCACTCAAGAAAGACAGCTCAAAAGGATGGAAGACGGGTAGATTTGGTATCGGCTTCAACTCAGGTATTCGCTGACGATTATTCGAGCGGTGTGACTCTTACTTGAATGCTGATTCTGGTTGTATTTTGACGAAGTCTATCATCTGACCGACCTCCCTGCGTTTGTTAGTGGGTCGCATCTTGTGTTCTTTGACCCTCAGGTAGCGCTGCCGAACCTATGCTACTGGCTGTGATCGTCTTAATCGCTCGCACTTTCACAGGCATGCCACTTACCCAACGTGAACCCAAGTAACCCTGGCAAAATGATCAATTTCATCTCGCATCCTGAAATTGTCACGACGTATCCTGCCCAAGTCGCTCCGTTCAAGGTTTTTGGATGCAACTTTATGGCGCCGTTCGATGTACGTTTTTTTTGTCCACGGATCAAGGCACTGTCTTACCGAGCTCACCAAAATCGATACTTGCTTTGGACCAATAGGGTACTGTGTTTCGCCTCGCGCTACGCTCAACTGAGCAAGCCCAAGTCAGCCGGTTGTCGAACCGTCCACAAACACCAGAACACTTGCTTGAAATGCTTCAAGAATTTGGGGAATCAATTCATCTTGTCCTCCTTTTTCTTCGTAATGTCTCGAAGATTAAGCTGCTGAAGTGGGAGGAAGGGATGGAGAAACCAGTTTCAATTTGCGAAGCGTCAATCAACAATCTCAACGATGCGCTGCGTGATATGCGATCTCTACGGATGTCCATGCCCAGTACTGATCTCAGAAATTTTGACATAGGTGGTAGGAGGGTGGAGTGTGTGGATGCTTGTGATCTCTGTGATGTCTAACTGACTTATCTATGATAGGGCAAATCTGTGATTATCTCATCGACATTGAAGTAAAACAAGAGGATGGATCTGTCGAGTTCGTGAAGTATCTTGTCGCAAACCAGCTAGGGGGTGGAGAATGCTCACGTATGGCAAACGACCCTGCCAATGCTAATCAACGGCTGGTCCCGTGGGGAGGCATTGCTGCTCGTCTACCCCATGAAGGTACAGGTTCTAAGTCGGAGACTGGGCTTGCGTTTTGTTTTTTGCCACTCCCAACTCAAACGTACCTACCGGTTCATGTAAGTGGCCTTCTCACCGCATTACAAACCAATATTTGATAGTCGGATTGCTATGCAGGTGAACGGTTACTTTGAGTTGTCATCAAATCGACGCGATGTGTGGTTTGGAGATGGTCTTAGCGGCGATGGATTGCTACGCGCGAATTGGAACATCCGCCTATTGGAGGATGTGATCGCACCATGCTACGCTCGAGCTGTGACCTTTCTCACAACGGGGAGTAATATTCGACCTGATATGCACGTTTCACTTTTACCGCAAATGATGCCACCGTCACCATGGAATTCTCTAGCACAAGCCTTTCTGCGTCTCATAAAACGAGAGAAATGTTTGTATTCACTTGCAAATGGTGGGATTTGGGTGGCACCGTCTACAGCTCTCATCCTAAACAGGAATGTTGACAATTATGAATCCCTCACAAAGTGGCTACTCGACGATGGCATCCCCCTTGTGTCGACTCTTTCTGAAGATATTGAACGAGTCTTAGTCTCATCTGGCACAGTTTCCTCGTTTCTCGAACCAAAGACACTGCGAAACGTGTACCAAGAACGCCAATCGGTGCATGCTGGGAAACATGAAGCGATCAGAGCTGTTCTCTCGTTTGTCTTCCGAGATATCACTTCATCAAATACGAGCGAACTCGTTGGGGTAAACCTTTTGCCTGTGAGTGACAATACACTCATGCGATTCGAGAAATCCTCAGAAAACGAGATGACAGCGTCACTGGAATATTTGTGCTCGATGGGTTTCTCGCGAGCACATTCGCTTCACGCACTCAAGCGCACTGGAGGAGAAAACGTTGAAGCAGCATTGAACTGGCTTTTTGCGAATCCACACCCTTCAGTCAGTTCTAACGATAGGGATGTACCGGAAGCGCATACTTACTTCATTCCAACCGATCAGGAACGCCGTATCCTTAGTCGTGCTATGTCCAAGTTAGTTGATGTTGAGGCGCTTCCTGACGCTGCGCTGAAGATTTTGGCATCGTCCACGTCGCTTAATGTTCGCAACGTTGATATTGAAGGTTTTGAGGATTTGTTGTCAAGTTTCCTTCCTCAAGGTTGGTATGGCAAAGCAACCGTGTCGTGGGCGCCAACCACCAAACACTTCGCTGATTTTGATGAAGAATGGTTCCGCTTGTTGTGGGCATATCTGGGGCAAACAGCCAAACTAGGAAACCTTCAGGACAAGTGGCCTCTCCTTCCCACATCATCTGGAGTTTTGTGCCTGTTGAGCCCACGTTCAGGAGTTCTAAGTCCAGAGCTTCTTCCGCCTGCATGCTTGACGGCGCTATCAGAAGTTGGAGTGCCTGTTCTACTCAAGAATCTTTTTGCTACCATCAATCCACACCCTGTTGTGTGGAACTACGTGCACCAGCCTACACCAGCCGGAGTCCTCACAGCTTTGACGAAGCTATGTGAAGAACCTGAACTCGAGATCAAGAAGCGATTCCGCAATATTTTGCGCGATGGCCGAGAGCAATTGCGAGCGTTTCTCCTGTCAGATGAATCTGATGAGTTTGATAGTACTCAGAAAATGACCATCGCAAAGCTACCCATTTTTGAAGGTGTAGTAGCTCGAGGCAATGACAATGATCTCGATGTGTGTTGGGGTGATACTGCAGATGCTCAGGAGCAAGGAGATGGCAGTAGTATGCGTATCTTCGTGAGTTTGTATTCGGTTGCACGCCGTGATAGACGGCTGATGTGTCCCGGGATCAAATGGATTTTTCTTGATGAGCGTTTCATCCACGTCACAGCTACCGAGCACCAATTCATCCATGCTCTCTCTCGTATAGGAGTGTCCCAAATTTCGAAAGCGAAGTTTTTCTCCGAACACCTCATTCCTCGGCTTGAGCATTCATCGACAATGTCAGCGGACTTCACAAAGACTCTCCTTAGAGAGCTAAGTGTGCTACTAGCAGACGATCATGACGGAGAACTGACTCGGACCCTCGAGTCAGCTGCAATATTTCCTTCCATGAATGGTGAGCTCAAGCGAATCAGCGATTTGTTTGATCCAGAAATTGAGGAGATTGCAAAGATTATGGATGGTTCGTTTTTTCCAGCCAGTGATTTACACGAACCTCAGCCGCTTTCGCTTCTTCGGTCCTTAGGTCTTCAACGCCATCTATCTCGCCGATCAATCCTAGCACTTGCATGCTCTATTGAAGACGAACAAGGTGCACTTCTGAGCGGAGACAAAACTGCGCAAGAGAAGGAGGAGCTAACTAAAATGCTTCAGATTCGTGCGAACGAATTTTTCAAGTACATTAACTCCAATTTTGACCAGCTCGTTACCACCTCTCCATCGCCAAAAGCAAAGCGCAGCAATAGCAAGGCTAAGAGTTTCAAATTGTGGCGTTCGTTCGTTCGCGATGAAAGTGTGAATGCCGGTGCTGACAAGCTTGATGATCGTTTGGAACAGGAGCGAAAAGCCATGGAGCAAAATGAAATCGACGACTTTGTTGCCAAGATGTATGTGCTGGCGTGGGTCCCCGTTTCGTACAAGAAACCCTTGGCAACATTTCCGTGGTACCGTGAACATGATGGTATAGTTGTCGCGAGCCCAGACAAAATTCGTCTCCGAAAAGAAACTGGATTGTGTTCGTCACAATATCATATCCTCGATGCTTCTGTGCATTCAGACTCTATGCGTGTATTGTTTCGGTGGGAAGAACCTGTTCGTGCTGAAATTGTCGCCCAGCAACTCAAGGCTATTGCACTGTCGGTTCAAGGAAGCAATGATCAATCCCTACCCCAGACTCTTTGGCCTGTTGTATACAGTGTGTACAAGACATTGTCACGTTTCTTTGAGTCAGAAACGTCATCAACAAGAAGAGAATCAGTACTTTCGCTCCTTGCTGGAGATTATGATTCTGTCTGGGTCGGTGGTCGATTTGTTGCCCCTCATCGTGTTGCTGTCTCCACGGTGCTTAATGCTGAGCCGCACTTATTTGCAGTTCCGAGTGAGCTCATCCATTTTCGTCCCTTCTTGAAAGCCATTGGTGTTCGCGAGCGGTTTTCTCTCTCAGATTACATAGAAGTGTTGGGAATTATGTATCACCAGTCTCGAATCGCAGATGGCGGCAAAAACGCGGCAAATGGCGGATCGCCACTACCTCAAGACGAATTGGCGACGGCGATCGGCCTGATTCAGCTGATCTGCGATACACTTTCACACCATGCTGACTACGAGATCTACGCACCAGACTCTCATGGGGTTCTTACTAGGTCTGTCAATCTCACATACGATGACGCGCCGTGGCTGGACAAGCGCGATGTTGACCTCAGCGTTGTCAGTCTAATTCACCCGAAGATCTCGAACGATGTCGGGTCCAAGATTGGTGCGAAATCGTTGAGAGGCCTCCTTCTTCACGCAAACCAGTCAGAGTCACTCTTGTTCTCTGTGGGTGCTGGAGTTGAAGCATTTGGACAGACTGAGGCTCTTACCAAGCGAATTTCGCACATCCTTGAGCAGTATCCGGACGGACCTCACATCGTGAGTGAGCTAATCCAGAACGCGGACGATGCTGGGGCGACCAAAGTGTGCTTGATGTACTCTGGTGTGACTTTTGGAACCTCCTCTCTTCTTAGTCCCTCGATGTCAAAATGGCAGGGACCCGCTCTGTACTGTGTACGTTTGCTGGCGAATACGTCGTAGTCGTTGGTTGTCGAGTCTCACTGTTTCTTTCCTTTGCAGTATAATGATGGTGAGTTCCGTGAAAGTGATTTTGTCAGCTTGGCACGGATTGGACAGGGAGGGAAGCTTCAGAGAGTCTCTACGACCGGGCGATTTGGTCTCGGCTTTAACTCAGTCTACCATTTCACCGATTTACCCTCTGTCGTATCAGCCAACTCTCTTGGTAGGTTTTCGTTTGAATATGCGGTAGGGAAAGTCGCTCACGGTTTTTGCTACAGTTATGTTTGACCCACATGCAACGCATTTGCCTGGTATTACCCAATCGAACCCCGGCATAAAAATTCGGTTTGTGAACTCAAGCTTGCAAAAGCAGTTCCCAGATCAGTTCGCGCCATTCAAGGTGCTAGGCTGTGACTTTGAGAATCACTTCCATGGTACTCTCTTCCGTTTTCCTCTGCGTGATGCTTCAAACGCATCGAAAAGTGAAATCAAACAACGAGCATACACGAACAAAGACGTGTTTGAGTTGTTCGAAAGCTTCCGCGGAACTATCTCGGAGTCACTGCTTTTTCTCCGAAATGTCCGTCAGGTAGACGTGATGGTGCAGTTTGACACAGATCACGATCCAGTTCTTCTTTATAGTGCACAAGTTCCGGCGTCTGATCGTGGAGATGCATGGCATCGTATCGATCGCTTTGTCGATGGTGAGGTCGAGGATTTCCAAACAAATCCCAATGGTCGACAAGCTACATCCTCAAAAGTGTCATTTTACTCGCGCCTTTCCCGAACTGCAGCAAGTGACCTACCGGCGGTGACGCAAAAAGTTCGGATTCATACTCGAGATAGGTCAAGTATCAACATGGTTTGGAACCAGGAAAACGTACAAGAAATGCTTCATACAGACGAGGTTTATGATTCTCGCGAAGAAACGTTTCTGGTCTACAATCGAATAGGAGGCGGTCGTGCTCGTGAGATAGCTTGCTCTCCTGAGAACGCCAATCTGAAGCTGATTCCGTGGGTGGGTGTAGCATGCCGATTGGAAAAGGCAGTGGAGGGCCGTGCATTTTGCTTCTTGCCGCTCCCTGTTCGAACGGGTCTACCCGTTCACGTAAATGGTTACTTTGAGTTATCATCAAATCGGCGAGATGTGTGGCACGGTGACGATCTCGCTGGTGAAGGAAAGCTGCGCTCTGAATGGAATGCGGCATTGATCACAGACGCTGTCGCCCCTGCATACGCGGAATTTTTGTTGCAAGCGAAGCAGAACTGCAACCCTGATGCTTTCCTATCCCTGTTTCCTGATTCCCTTCCACCCGAGCCTTGGAATAGTCTTGTTCGGGCATTGTACAGTTATCTCCGCGACAAACCAGTGTTCAGTGTCAGCGGAACAGCAACACGAAATGCAAACAAACCCATTAGCCCGGCTTCGTCAGTTCTTATCGACGAAACCGTTGGAAACTGGGATGTTCTTGAGCAAGCTCTCAACTCTGTATTCATTGACACTGTGCGCGTTCCTGCTCCATTACGTCGGGTTCTTATCGATCTTGATGTCGTTCACGGAAGCTTTGGTCCATCATTCCTCCGCAAACTTGTGCGGTCAGAGCGATTTCTTCCATCGCTTGATCCAGCGAAAATAACGAAGGTGATTGAGTTTTGTGTGTCAGACTGCCATGAAGATTCTCGGCTCATTGAACTTGACCAGCTTCCAATAGTACCTGTGGTTGACGGTTCGTTCAAGCAGCTTCGCGTATCAAGCACCCGTGAAGACACATCTCGTCACATCGAGCCCACTCTCTTCTTCGCTACTCAAACCGAGATCGAGCTCCTTGGCCTATTCCAAAGCCGACTGATCAGCTACGAGTATAAATCAATCTTTTATGGAGTACCACAATTGAAGAGCCGATCCAACATTGCTGATATGGACATGGCGACACTATCGAAACGTTTCCTTCCAGAGATTCTTCCACCGGATTGGAGAGAGAGCGCTGCACGCCAGGTATTTTGGTGGGATCCGACGAAGTCGAACCATCCCAGTCGTGAGTGGCTCAAGTGCTGGTGGGGTTACATCGATAGCTCTCTTGAAACTATAGATCAAACAGAGGTTTCACGTGTTAGAGAAGTAGTTTGCAAATGGCCTCTACTTCCGATTGTGATGCCGAGTGGAGCATCGCAGGAGGTTGTGATTCAGATTGGGGAAAGCTCCAAGATGACAGTTATTGAGGATTCAAGCACTCGCATTCCTTCGGAGGTGATGTCTGTAATACCTGGTATTCTGAGCAAACTTGGCGTCGCTACGGTAAACCGAGATCTGGTACGCGGGCGTCATTGTGTCAAGTGGTTGTGTGAAGAGTCGTTGCTGTATAAACTCGATCTCGATGGTGTTTTGTCTGCTCTTACGAATCGTTTAGCGAGAAAGAGTGATGGAGACGCGATTCAATCGATGTTCTCTCGTTTGGAGAAGTCCGAAGTCGAGCAGCTTCTCGCTTTCTTCACGAGTTTTCCCGTCCAAAATCTGAACGAATCTCACATGAAGTTGCTACGCAAGATCCCAGTTTTCCCGGTGTATCACTTTGGATCCACAACCGAGGATGCTTCAAAGAGTTATTTACCGATTGAAAGTGGGGGCCGACTACCGGGTGACGACATCGACACCAGAATTCTCGACTCGTCTTTCTTTGCGGCGTCAAAAGGAAGCCAAGCATGGCGTTTCCTTCAGCAACTGGGTGTTGAAGAGTGGACCGCCACAAGAATTCTTCTTGATTACGTATTTCCACACATTGGCCACTTGGAGAATGGTCCAGGTGGTCGTGAGTTAGTTGATTCCATTGTGCGATCTGCTTTGATAGATCTCCCTTTTCATCAGCGCCAGGATAGTCGTTTTCGAGATGTGCTGAAGAGTATGGAGATTATCCCGTCACGGAAAAATCTTCGTCGACGTGCTGTAGACTTGTACGACCCAAACAATCGGGATTTGAGTGAATTGGTGGGCCCCAACAGTCTACCTCATGAGTTGATGTCGAGTGCGGACATCGTGGATATTCTGAGATCTCTTGGCTTACGAAGCACACTATCGTGCCATGCAATTCTCGAGAGCGCACGTTCGATTGAATTGATGTACCAAGATGAGAGTTCTACTGATGACGCTTGGAGAAAAGCTCACAGCCTTCTGAAAGTGGTGAATCGGTCCTTCGACGATATGGCAATGGCGGTTCGAGGTGAAAGTCGAGACAACCTAAACGAAGATTCAGCCCCAATTGAAAGCGTTGATGACATCGTGAACTCACTGCGACAAATCAAATGGCTGCCGGTCCGTTCCGAACCAATCAAATCACTGATGCCCTGGCCAGTAGACCGAACTCGAACAAAGGTCCGACTCGCGAATCCAGAAACTACACGCCCGGAAACTAATGCGGTATGCTTTTTTTGTTGGGTTGTCTTAACCAAATAACTAACCCCTATGCTTTCGTAGTGGTTGTGTTCTTATTCGCTCGAAATTCTCGATGGACCGATTCACTCCGACGTTCTTAGCCGAGGTTTTGGGTGGGATGTTCCAGTTGGTGCCCAACTAGTGGCGTCTCAGATCGCTGCTATCGGTGAACACATTCTCAACAAACAACGGAATGGGCACTTTGATTTATTGTCTGTTGATTTCAAGCTCCTGCTTGAAGAAGTACGACGGATTTACCAGGTGCTGGATACGGCCTGTTTGGATATCGATGACGAGCAGAAGGACACCATTCGTCAGGTGCTCGAGACAACGCCCTGGGTGTGGACAGGAAAATGTTTCACGCATTTGCAGCAAGTAGCCGCGGAGGTAGACACAGAACTCGAACCTCTGCTTTTCTCTGCTCCTCCTGATATCCTTGTTCCAAGATCTTTGCTCGACGCTTTTGGACTGAAGCCAGCGTTTGAGAAAATCGATTACGTACTCGCTCTAAAAGCTCTGTCGGAGTCGGGTGTAGCACTTACCACTTCCCAAAAAGCCATCTGTTTGAAGCTAATCGAGCGCCTGTCACGTTGCACTGACTCTGCCAGTGACTCAACGGTAGGTGATACCGGAAGCCTACTCCTACTTGATGAGCACGACCGCTTGGTTTCGGCTCGTGACTTGACATATGATGACATGGAATGGAACGAGTCGTCTGAAGTTCGAAAAGGGTATCAATTTGTGAGCAAAAGCGTTCCGCGTGAAGTTGCATTGAAGTTTGGTGCGTCGTCGCTGCACTCGAAACTCGCTGAATCATCGGCTAGCAGCACTAGGGTCACTTGTCCTAGATCGGATTCTCTCCTGGAAATTTTGCCGAAGCGTGAGCGCTGGTTTGAAGCATTTTTCTCAGAGGCGTTACTTGCAGCTGAGCGACTCGGTGGCACTCAGATTGACTTCTTTGTGGACTATCGCCGGCATCCGTCCCAAAGGGTTATACAGCCTTCGTTTCAAGCCTTACAAGAGGAAGCAATCTGTATTCATGTACATGATTTGGTCATGTCCACGGAAGATGTGAACGCTCTTTATGCTGGAGCCATGTCAAGGTCGGGGTTGCTCACAGGGTTCTTTTTCTCGGACTGCTTGCAGATCCTGAGCGGCGATGGATTTTACGTTCTGGATCCAAACAATAGTTTCCTTTCTGGTTCATCATCGGCTGAAAACAATGCGAATACGTCGAGTGGGATGGCTCGTCGCTATGATATTCTGAGCGAGGAGTTTGTGCGATATCCGGATCAATTACTGCCGTTTTGTACGCTTCCCTCCTGCCCTGGTAACATGGGAAGTGGTACACGTAGCACGCTTTTGAGATTCCCATGGCGGAAAACACCCTCAAGTCTTGGTCAGTATACCCCTACGGTACAGAACGTCGAAAGACTCATTGCCTACATTCGAGCACAACTCGTCGATTGTTTAGTATTTACGGAGTCACTCCACAGAGTTTCATTGTGTAGTATCGGCAAAGGTTCGGAGTTTGCCGTCCACTTTCACGGAGAGGCTTCTCTCGAGAAAGCGGATGATACTTTGAGACGCCGGAGTGCTACGCGACACAACAATGATTGGAAGAAGAAGTTCTCTTTTCACAGTTTTTTCAAGAATCCCGTGACACCAGAGAGTCAACTCGAGTTTGCCATCAAGTTGGAGATCGAGAACAAACGCCATATTGACACATGGCTTTTATCTGATAATATCGGAGCTGGAAGAAGTCGCGATTTGGCCAGCTCTCCTATTCACGAAGTCTTGAATTCAGTTCCATATGTCGGCGTTGCTTGCCGACTCTTTCGAGATGGTGAGCCCGCACCGTTTATTAGGGGTAAGGTCTACCGAATCATAAAGACGGACCAAGATGTAGGGTTACCTGTTCACATCAACGGGTGTTTCAAGAAGCAGCTCCATGACAGCAAAGTCGTTTTTAACTTCCCGCGCACAGTACTGAATGATGAGCAGTCCATTGCTGTCAACTGGAATCGTGTTCTCTTGGAGGATGGTGTTGTGGACGCATACTGGAAGATGATTCTGATAGCCAAGCATAAATTTGAATCGACAGTGCCAAGAGCTTTCTATCGAATGTGGCCAACTTCGACGCAGGTAAGCACATACCATGACTCGAACTAGCAGTGCGTATCTAACCACTGCGATTCGACAGTCGAATTTGTTTGTCGCTGCTCAAGTACAATCGTCGGTATATCGGAAGGTCGGACGGCAGGATCTGTTCTTGTGCACAGATGGAACTTTCCGGTCGTTGAACAGTGGGTATGTTGTCGACATTGGTGGGATGGACTTGCAGGTTCGTAGAGAGAATGATTCGGCTAGGCTTGCGTTGAGTACTCACACTTCGTGTTTATGCAGGTGGTCTCATTTGCACAGCTCCACTTCCCCTCTTTCGATGTCCCAAAAATCATTCTGGATGACGTCAAACGGCTTCTTCCATCGCGAGTGTTCTCTCTCTCTCCAAAAACGATGCGTCGTTTTCTACGGAACTTCCGTACAACCGATATCAGTGCGAGTATGTGCCTCTCATTACTAGAGTATTGCCTGAGCGACATGACCTTCCCACTGCCTGGAGACACTCACGGGATTTGGGCTGAGCTGCAAGGTTTACCATTGCTTCCTCTTGAAGATGGGTCCGTTGGCTTGTTGGGCACGAACCAAAGAGGACGATATGTTCTTGCGACGTACAATCAAATCCAATTACTCCAGCCTGTGGCGCACACATTCGTCTCACTTGAAGCTCGCCAGCGACTCCACGCGTTTTTCACAGACTTACGTTTCGTCAACCAAGTTGGATTGACTCACTTCTCAATCAAAACTTTGTCTGATAACTTGAATAAGGTGCTTCCGGGATCGTGGAGAGATGCAGCTGTCGTTGACTGGAAACCAAGCGAAGACCGAAGTCACGTTAGTCGACTCTGGCTGTTCCGATTTTGGTGTGAGGTTCGCTTTGAGCGTCGATCGCTGGCGTATTTCAGCTCATGGCCACTGATCCCTATCCAAGGGTCAAGACTCTTGTCGTGTGGGAAGCCTGATGCTACTGTTTGTATTTGGAATGAGGCCTTTGACCAAAACCTACGTCAGCAGCTAAAGACCGAGTTCAATGATTCATCAAGAGTCAACGATGAACGACTAGCTGAACTTGATGAGGAGCGAAAGCGTTGGCGAGAGCTATCAAGTGAAAAATTCCGCAGAGAAGATGGACATGACATGCTTGATGCAGAAGAATCGAGGGTTGATATTGAACGCGGTGATCCCGATGATGAGCCGACCATGGACAACGTCGATGAAGTTGGCGATGCATCCGGTGACGCGAGTACCAGTGGGGCGGACAATAGTCTTGACGAGGTCACAGATGAGGCGGCTGAATCTCAGTCAGCCACCGAGATTATTGAAGAAAGTACTTCCGACGAGGCATTGCCAGAGGTTGCAGGTACAGACGAGCAAGGCACAGAATCAAACGAATGGGTTCTCGCCTCCTGCACAAACGGGAATCATTGAAGAACACAATGAAGTGTACACCCGTGAAGAGATGCATCATTTACTGAATCGCCTGAACGTACCAATGCTGGAGTTGGCATACTTGGATGGGCAAGAACTTGAAATTATCCCTTCATCTCGAGATGTGACTATCCGAATTCTCGACGGCATATGCTCATGTGAGCCCAGCATGCTACACTGGGCGGGTTTTCCTGCACGCGATGCGACTCAGCTTGCTGAGTATTTCAGCGACCATAGCCAGAGACATGGAGGATACAACCGCATGCACATCGAACGATTGAAGCGACTTCCGATTTACGTGAACATCTGCGATGTTCCTTGCGCTCTTGATTCTGGTGAGCACTTTTTGGTACCAGCTGAGATTGATCTTGGTGCGGTCCCCCTTCCCCCTAATGCGAGACAAAGATTCATGAAGCCAAATCCCCGACTTACTGCATTTTACAAGGAATTGGGAGTTGCAGACATGAGCTATCCAAAGCTTCTCCTATTCTTGTTGCCATTCTACGCGCAGCTTCTTCAAGGCCAACGTGAGTCAGTTTTGCACTTAATCAAGGGGCGGTGGCAGTCACTCCGTGGTGATGCAGAGTTAGCAGCAGTGCTACGGACAACACCGCTGTTCAAGAGTGATGAAGGTTCTTTCAAGTGTGCTGATGCGTTCTTTGACCCACGAAACAAGGTGCTGAAAACAATCTATGGAGATGTGCAGGGAAGTTTCCCGAGCGCGCCATTCTACTCTTCACCTGAATGGCTTGATCTCATGGGCGAAATTGGTTTACGCTCTGAAATCACGATTGATGTGTTTGTTGAGTGTGCACAACGGCTTGAAGCCATGTACGCGAATAAGTCGTGTCTAACGACGCAAGACGAAGCCGTTGTCAATGTACTGCACCAGTATTTCGTTCAGAACTTCGACAAGTATGACCGTTCCCGTGTGTTTTTTGAAAGGATTGGGCCGATTCGCTTCGTACCAGCCCTCCGCCACGAAAACGCAGTATCTTGTGTTGGTGGAGGACAGACACTATTGTCGAAAACGATTCTAACAACTTTCAGTGAGTGTGCTACCCCCGATGACCAAGCGCTCGTATTTACCACAATGCCAATCCTTACAACCGCCGCATTACCGCCCAGAGTTTTGTGGAGCCGTCTTGGTGTCAGTTCGCCTCCCCCGAAATCTTTTGTTCTAGATCATCTCCACCACATAGTTGACTCTGCGGGCCATTCCATCACAGAGTCATGGCAGTTCTTTGAACCGATCGTGAATGTTTTCCAGACTGTGTTCCGATACTTGCAAGAAAATTGGGATAGTTTCTCTCCAGCTGAGCGTGCTCGACTGGTAGAAACACCGATCATTCCCGTTGGATCCCACCTCGTTCGAGGAAATCGGCTTTTCTTTCACTTGGCGGAAAGTTTAGCTCCTCTCATGTACGAAGTTCCAAGAGTGTTTGGCGCCTACGACACGCTCTTCAGACACCTGGGTTCGAAAGATGAGCCAAACATCAATGACTATGTTCTGCTATTGCGTGAACTGTCAGACGAATGTGGTGGAAGTGCATTGAACCTCAACGAGCTTGTCAGTGTCGCTCGAGTTGTGAGAATGCTCTGTGACGAACTCGCCGAGCAAAACAAGGTGCTGTCGTCAGAGGATTTACGTCAGCTGCGGCTACCGTCGACTGACTCGGTCATGTGCCATGCTTCGCGAATGGCCTACAATGATGCACCATGGATATGTGCGCGTGTGAGTTTGGCCGAGTTGCGTGTTGTTCATCCTCGTGTCACACCAGAGCGGTGTGACATTCTAAGTGTAAGAGGAATCAGCTGCATTGTATCGGAGGAGCTTGAAAAGATTGATGCTCGAGTTACCTCTCACGTACCAGCCGAGGTGGAGCATATGAGCTTGGCTATCGCCTCCCAACAGTTTGGTGATGGCCTGCGCACCATCATTAGTGTGCAGCAGCAACAGAAGTTGGCTAGTGTTGCAGTTCAAGCTGATTTTGACGACCTTCACCGCCGAATCATCGATGTTTCTTCCTATCGAGTTCGTGCAGTTGATACGTTGAGATCGCGGTTCATTGCTCACCTTGGTCACCCATCTCGTCAAGTGGATGTGACTAACGAGTCAGCAGCCACAGGAAGTGTTTCATTTGTGGACTCCAGTGCAAAATTGATCTACGTTGCGATGAAAACGATGGAAGCGACTCCAGGGATTCGTGCGACTCAAGTCATTGCTGGGTGCATTAACCAGATCTTGGGCGGGTTCGTCCAAGACTGTACAGCTATTGAATCGATCCTGAGCTGCGAGATTTCTCAAATCCCGTCGCTGCTTCGCTTCATGCACATTCACGAAGACCCCGGACTCATTATGGAGAAACTACGAGGTACCTGTGGGGAATTGGTCTGTGAGACTGATCTGGCAATGGTGGAACTGGCACCACTTCGCTCGTTCTATGTCGGTGAGATCGTGGCTGTCGAGCACGATGGAAAGCTACGCTACGCGAAGATCGTGAAAGAAGGAGAGAGTGCAACAGGGCGCGTAACCGAGTTTCAAGTCCGAGTCATGCAAACCGAGACGCGGTCGTTCCTCACAACACAGATTTACAGCTTCAAATCCTCCCGCGGTCAACCGTCTTCCTCTCGCCGTGACGCCAACTACTCTGTTCAGCTTGGTCAAATGCGTGAGCTTGAGGGTGCGCGTGGCACTGGAACTCCAGCCAACGTTAATGCGATTGCACTGCCACCAGCAGTTGCGTTACAGACTGTTCGAAGTGGAACTGCAGGTCCTCCAGCAGGCGTGTCATCAGCTACCATCCTCTCTGCTGTCAATGATTTGCTTTCAAAAATCAACATGTCGCTTGACGCTCGGTACGAAGACATCGTCGCGGAGAACTTGCGCCTGCAACGGCGTCTGGAACAAGCAGAAGAAGGCCGACGTGTCGCCGCGGCCCAAGTCGACGACGCTCTGCGGGAGCAAAAGGCTGCTCAAGAGACGCTCATTTGTGCGATCTGCTTAGAGAACACGGTCGACCGCGTGCTCATCCCCTGCGGCCACATCTACTGCAGCACGTGCGTCTCCCAGCTGCCTCGCCAGACGTGTCCGATCTGTCGCCAAGCCATCTCGGCAACTTCCTTGTTCCATGTGCCATCCTAAAGGAGTTTACTTACTAGCCAACATGGCTACATACATCTTTACCGTACTAATCGCTTCGTTTTTCTCGGTATTTTAGCGATAGATTACCGTACGTTCCACCTTGTATCCCCACCGAGGCATGTGGTCCACCATGTGGGTACTCGGGTCCATTCTCCACTTGTTTGCGTCCGCTTCCGCATCCGTTAAACGCCATACTCGCCAAGCGCACCATGTTCAGCCTCGATGCGCCGCTGCAGCCGGCCATCGACGCGTTCGTGAACCCTGAGAACGACGACAATGTGCACAAGACGAGCCTCAACACCATCGTGATGCAGGTGCACCGCAAAGTGGCGGTCGAGTCGCTCATCCAGTCGCTCGGCGCGCACTTGACCAACACCGATGACAAGGTGCGCACGCGCGCCACCCTGCTGCTGGCCGAAGTGCTCACGCGCCTGCCTGAGCTGCCGCTCACGGCCAGTGCCGTGCAGCTGCTGCTCAACTTTTTCTCCGACCGCCTCGCAGACTTTCCCAGTGCGAGCGCGTGCCTGCAGGCGCTTTTGGCGCTGCTGGGCAACCACGCCAAGAAGATCGCGAGTGCGCACATCACCATTGAGCTCGTGCAGAAGATGGTCAAGGCGCTGCACGTGCCGCAGCTGGGCCAGGCCATGCGCAAGCAATGCTACTCGCTCATGCAGCTCGCGCTTGAGCAGCCAGCCGTGGCCAAGGTGCTGGTCGCCCAGGACGAGCTCGGATTGGCCTTTGCTCAGGCTTTCCTCAACAGTATGGAAGGCGAAAAGGATCCACGCAACCTGTTACAGTGTCTGCGCATCGCACGCGAGCTCATGGCCGCGCTGTCTTCTGTGTTTGAGAAGTACGACACAGTCATTTTGCAGCAATACTTCGATGTCGTTTCGTGCTATTTCCCGATCACGTTCACGCCACCACCAAATGACCCGTATGGTATCACGTCTGAAGAACTCATTCTGTCGCTACGAAAGGCGTTTGCTGCCTCCGATCTGGTGGCGCGTCACGTGCTGCCTTTCCTCTTGGACAAGCTGGCGTCGAACGTCGTGGAAGCGAAACTCGACTCGATCCAGACGCTTGTCTTCTGCTGTGAGGCGTACTCGATTAATGTGAGTTTGCTCCACCTGCACTCGATCGCGACGGCGCTGTACCACGAAGTCATCAAGGGCGAGAAGAAGGAAGTCATTGAAGTCTCGCTCAATGCGATTTCGCGTTTCTCCGGCACGATCGGCCAGGCCAAAGCCAAGTCGGCGAGTGGTGCCGCGTACGCGTGGGCCAAATTTGTGCTCGAGCTGACGAAGCGAGCGACAGACGACCTGCGTGGTAATGCTGTGGACTCACTCGTGAGTGTGTCTGCCGGCCAAGTGCTCGCAGCGATCGGGAAAGAATCGGTGCCGGGCTTCAGCCACGTCCTTGAGCAGTCCATCCCATTGCTTCTCGAACAATTCTCCGAGGCGATTGGGTCACCATCCAAGGTTGAGGCGGCTCTCGGCCGTATTCTGCTCCTCGTCAACACGATCGACCAAGAGATTGACCAGTCAGCGTCAGCCCAGCCCATGCGCCCACACGCTCAGTCACTGATTGACGCTTCGGTCAAGTTTCTCGAGTCACACGCCGAAAGCGAATCATCGACTGGGGTTCATGCTAAATCCAAGCGCCTTGCTATTGAGGCGCTGAGTCATCTGATCACGTACCCACCGTCACCCATTGTCGAGACATCGCAAGTGCAGTCGCTGCTGCAGCTCTTTACCAGGTTCTTGCTGTTCGACCGTAGCAAGGAAGTCCGGGACGAGTGCCTGACTGCCCTTAAGGCCATTTCGACCATTCGACGCAAGGTTGTCGTGCAGCAGTACGCTGGTTTTGTGATGGAGATCTGTTTGGGCAAGCTCATGGACGTGCTCACACTCCCAGCAAGTGAGACGGCTATTCAACAGGTGCTTGTGTCTTCGAACCGTTCGCATGACGACTTTTTCCGCGACGTGTTGCTCGCGATCACCGAGCTTTGTCGCCAGCCGTCGATCTTCCAACCGACCATTGTGCGCCTCGTCGACCTATGCATCATTGCGGACCGCATTGTGTTTGTGAACGAGCCGACAACCAAGCACCATGTGGCTGCTATCATTGACGCTGTCGCCAAGATTGTCGAGCTCAACGCGGATGAGAAGGACAGCATGGAGTTTTGTGCAGCGCCAAGCGCCGACAACACGACGACTCCGATCGTGCTCCGTCTACTCGCTGCAGTGGCAAACACAGCGTCTGAAGCTGCCCAACAGAACCAGCTCGTCGACCAGGCCGTGCTGTCAGCATGCACGCGAGTGTTCCGCACTGTCATGCAGAACGTGAGCCCCGCGACCCAGCAACTGCTAGCCAATGAGTCAATCGCCGTGTTTTTGGCCACTCAAGCTGATGAACGCGCTGCATGCCACCCTGCGTCGCTCCAGCTTGTGCCGCTCTTCTCAGCTGTTATCAAGTCGGCGAACCGGAGCGTCGTGCTCCCACAGGTCTCGCACGTTATCAATCGCCTCCTAGAACTAGCTCAGTCCGGTGTCAGTGCGGCCGCAGCAG
The DNA here is from genome assembly GCA_000387445.2 of Pythium aphanidermatum DAOM BR444. NCBI lineage: Eukaryota > Oomycota > Peronosporomycetes > Pythiales > Pythiaceae > Pythium > Pythium aphanidermatum. The sequence continues at coordinate 38,314 of KE463949.1, read as the reverse complement.
CCAGTGGCAACGTGTACAACCCGACTGTTGTGGAGGAGATTTGCCGCGAGTCGGCTCTATCCGCCGCTAAGTCTCTCGCTTCCATCATCAACAAGATGTCGGATGGCGAGGAATTTGACGCGCTCATTCACCTGCTCCTGGAGAAGAAGCTCTCGCAGATCATTGTGGACGCACAACAAGAGCTAGGCACTCGAGTGGCTGCCCTGCAGATCTACGTTTGGATCGCAAAGGCACTTGTGATTCGTGGGCACAAGACGCACGCCCCGATGTGCCTGCGCTTCCTCTGCCACTTCCTCACAACTACCGATACGGGTCTGTCTCCTGTGATCCAGATGGAAGTCGCCAAGAGTTTCAAACTCCTCGTGAATGAATACCCAGATGTGCTCAACCGCAAGTGTGGCGCCAGTATCATGGTACGAGTCTGCCTGGAACTCTTGGCGTGTATTTCTACTGATGTGGTTTCATCTTTCTGTAGTTTCTGCACCGACAGCGCACGTTCGACCTCGTGATCCCGACATTACTGCAGTTTATTCGTGACCAAAACATCGCCGCGCGGTCGTCCGTAGCATCGCCGACCACCACCGCAGCGCTCGTGGCATTCTCGCACGTGATCGCGAGCTCGCCAAAGGCCATGTACATGCCACACATTGGCAGTATCTTCCCGCTCATGGTCCAGGCGATCAACACGGACAACCGCGAGCTCGGCAGCTCGGCGATCTCGACTTTCCGTGCGCTGCTCTTCGAGTCAGTGGAGAGCGTCAAGCCGTTCCTGAAGGAGGTGTTCCCAGGCCTGCTCAAGCAGGCGCAACACGGGTACGTTCGTACTTGGTTCCCTTTCGTGCTGTAATTCTTCATTCTAACTTTGATGCGTGCCATAGTGCTGGCGCTCTGGATCGCCGCGACGCACTCGAGTGTCTCGCCAAACTTGCGAGCATTCCTTACGAGCTCATTCATCCGTACAAGGACGCAGTGCTCAAGCATTTGGCGTCGTGCTTGGACGACCGCAAGCGCTTTGTGCGGCATGTCGCCGTGCGCGTGCGCAACCAGTGGAGCGTTCTGTAGAGAGCCCAGTAAGAAGCGTAATCGAGACCGCATCTGATTGTCAGTCTGTCTCTGTGTCCAGTTCCATGGCGACGCCCCACACGCGCCTGCATCTGATGACCAACTCCCCATTGCCACGGTGGCTGTTCCATTGTTCCATTGACATAGATGAGAAGGGCACACCTGGAATGATTGTCGATGTCTTCAAATCAGTATATCTCACTCCCGTCGCCAATAGAAACGTAACGGTTCAAGGCACCATATACTGCTTTAGCAGAATAGCTATTCACCCCCATGAACCCACCGTCAACAGTTCCATCAAGAACGAAGAGGCGACGCAGAAGCAGACACATCT
>KE463949.1:13206-36400 GCA_000387445.2 Pythium aphanidermatum DAOM BR444 | reverse complement strand
AACGAGGTCTACACCAAGAAGGGCACGACGCCGCTCATGATCGCGTGCAAGAAGAAAGAGAAGGCGCACCGCCATCCGGCGCGCAGTGGCGCCACCACAGTCCAAATGCTGCTCGAGTTTGGCGCAGACATGGGCGTGCACGCACAGCTCTCTGAGGGTCACACGGCACTGCATTACGCTGCGATCTCCAACCAAGTGCGTGCGGTCGAGTACATGCTTCACGCGGGCGCTGACGCGTTTGCACTCAACTCGAACGGCCACGCGGCGATTGATCTTGCGCGCTGGCACCGCAGCCGCGACGTACTGGACGTACTGACGCAGCACGCGCGCATCCACAGCGGGTGGCTCTACGTCAAGAAAGTCACTGGTCCCATCGGAGACTCGTCCATGAAGATTCGCGTGTGGAGGAAGCGCTGGGTTGTCGCTCTCGCGTGTGACGCCGCGCACGACACTGTCGAACTGAGTTTGTACAAGGACCCCGTGGACATCAAGCCCACCCGGGTGATCTTGCTCAAGAGCGACACTCACGAACTCGTGAGCGCCCCCAAGAAGAAGTGGCTCGACCGACACAACATGTTCCACGCCGATCGACCGCTCGTGGTCCAGAAAGCCTCGGCGCGGCGCCGATTCTCTCGCACAGACCAGGCCATGCACACATGTGAGGCCCGCGGAGACACGATGACGCTGCAGTTTGCAGCTGAGAGTCCACAACAGCGAGACGTGTGGATGGCTATTCTCCGCATGGCAAGGCGACCGAGCTCCCACACGAGGCCTAATGTTCCAACTGGAGAGATCTTCCCGCCGCATGAGGCCGTGCAGATGCGCTTCCCATCGCCCATTTCCATGGTCATCACGGAGGACCACGTCGCGACGGCATTGTCGCCTTTACCTACGGACTCGAGAGTGTCTGCAGGCTACAGTACTGAACCATCGCCGTCTCCCATGCCCCATCAGATCCTGATCGCGTCGGAACCGCTTTCCCCACGCCGTCGCGAAGAACCATCCGCTCCAAGTTTCATCGAGGACCACGAGGAGCCAACACTGTCGTTCTATCATCAGGCTTCCCCTGCGATTGCCCAAGAAGCGGTCACGACCACGACGAATGTGCGCAGTGAATGCGTCATCTGCATGGATGCCCCACGAGATGCGATCTGCGTGCCCTGTGGTCACGTTGCCGGCTGCCACTCATGCTTGGCTACCCATGTCATGGCGTTCCACACGTGTCCGATCTGTCGAACAAACGTAGCGTCCGTCATTAAAATCTACGAGTGCTAAGTCGGAACGGAACAGGGGAATCCAGAAACGTCTATGTATGATAATGCTTGATGCAAAGTCCGAGAGCGTGAGCGGCCTAGCCGCGCAGGTTCTTTCGCTTGCCGACATTCGACTTGTACATGTTGACGGCTGAGCGCTTGTTGCGCTTGGCCATGAGCTTCGGATCGAGCGGAATGTACGCATACGGCTCGAACTTGCCCTTCTTCTTGATGTCGCCACCAGCCTTCTTGGCCTTGTAGTCCTTACCGGCCACGCCATCTTCATCGTCCCGACCACGCTTGCGACCGCCACCTTTCTTGGCGTCCGAGGCCGACTTGTTGAGTCCCATGCGCTCGAGCTGGGCCGCCACGTCGTTCTTGATGGCCTCTTCATCCTCCGAGTCGTCCGAGTCGTCACCCTTGCCCATCTTAGCATCGTCCTGAATGATAAAGCTGTCGTAGCACACACGATCGTCAGTTTTCTCCTCCATTCGCTCACAGTCAGACACAAAATCCGCTACATACCGTCCATCCTTGGACGTCGGCAAGTCAATCGCCATGTCGTCGTCACCGTCGTCGTCGTCACCGCCACGCACGTTCTTGACCGCAGCATGCGAGTCAAGGAAGTCCATGACCTCATCGTTGTCCTCGTGGATCCGCTGGGCCTTGAGTGCCTTCTTCTTGTTCACGAGCTCCTTTTTCCGTCGCAGCGCCGCACGGAAGGCCGCGTTCTCGTCATCGTCGTTGATGTCGTCGAACTCGTCTTCTTCGTTGTCCGAGTCGGCCATGAAGTCGTCAAAGCTGCTCTTACCGCTCTTGCGGTCCATGTAAGCCTGGCGCTTTTCCTCCTTCTTCTTGTCTTCACGCTCCTTTGTCTTCTTAATGTGCTTGATCAGAGCCTGGTCCTCGACTGGCACCAGGGCCGAGATCTTGTCGTAACCATACTTACGACAGAGCTTCATGAGGATGATGCGCGTCTTGGCACGGAAGCGGTTCTTGCTCTCGCCGATCCAGATCAGCAAGCCGTTGATGATGTCCGGAAGGAACTGCTCGAGTTCGTCCTTGCTCAGGATGGCAATACCCAGCTTCATGAAACCCACGACACTCTTGATCACCTCGCGAGCCTTCTCATGCAAGAGCATTAGCACCGTCTTAAGCAGCTGCGGCATCATGGCGACGATGCTCTCATCTTCACGACCAAACTCGAACACGACACGAGAGAGACACACGACAGCGGCACTTCGCATGTGAGGGGTGCGGGCCGCGAGACCGCCGAGCAGCATCTGAATAAACTGCGCCAGGCCGTCTTGTGGTTGCTTGGCTCGCAGCAGCTGCGCCATCGCAATCAGCAGCTCGAACGCCGCCTCACGGGCCTTGCCGTTGGCTTCCTTGGTGCACAGCATGATCTCACCCACAAGGTTCGGGATGAGGTCGCTTTCACTCGACAGTGACTCGACGTGCATCTCCATGGCTCGAATGAGGTGCACGAGACAGCGCAGACGCATCTTCTTCGCAGGAATTGAGCACGTGAGCAGCGACTCACAGATCGACTCGGTCATGTCCTTGAGGTTCTCCTCAGCGGCCATGAACTCGGCGTGGTGGTCACAGATGTTGACCAGCACAGCGTACGCACGCTTTTGCATGGCGCCGTCCGTGTCGTCCAGCAAGTATGGCTTGATCACTCGGTAGAGCAACTGGATGGTCTCCATGTCCATGTGCGAGACCAGCGCCGTAGCCAGAGCCAGTTGGCTGTGAGCGACACGCTTGAGCGTGGCAGGTGACTTGCCGTTGTTTTTCGCGTTCGTCGGCGCCTCGCCGTTCTCCAGACGCTTGGCGTCAGTCGTTGACTCCAAGAGTGTCTGCATGATCTTACGGAACGTCTGGCCAACCAGCGTCGCTTCCGCCAGGGAGGCAAAGCCCTGGATCGTATCCAGCAGCACCTGGATTTTGTCAGTGTCTTTCTCCGGGTCGATCTCCTCCACAAATGAGATCAACAGCGGCAAGTAGCGACCGGCGTACTTGCCCAGGGCTTCTCTGTCGCGAGCAAGCTTCTCTTCATCGATCTCTTCTTCGTCTTCGAACTCCTCATTGTCTTCCTCATCGTCTTCTTCGTCGATCTCGGTTGTCGCCGTGACAACGCGAGTCTTCTTCACGAGAGCCTGGAGACCCTGGCACACGATGAGACGCAGCTCAGGGTAGCGCTGGTCAGCCATGGCGTTTGCCAAAAGCTTGGCGATCTTCTTGAAGCTCGTGTCAATGTCCACGCAGTTGGCACAGAACGTAGGGAAGAGGCGCCAGATCTGCATCGTCAACGTCTGGAACTTCTTGGCTGCGAGGGGCGTGACGCTGTCGGCACGCGACTTGGCCTCACACTGACGGGCAAGTTCGAGCAGCGACGACGCGAAGAACTCGAGCGTGCACGGGTACGACTTGAGTGCATCCTGGAAGACGGGGAAAAGCCACACGCGCTTCTCGTTCACAATATCGGACGAGTGCGTGATTGGCACGACCTGCAGGAACTTTTCAGGGCCCATGGCGGCAACAGCAGCACCAGCGACTTGCGAAAAGTACTCCAGCAGTTGCTTGGCATTGCCACCGCGTGAGGCCATTTGCTCCGAGGCTTCGTGGAGCTCACAGCATGTGAGAAGGATCGGGTGAAGCGCTGGGGCACTAGCCTCACCGTAAAACTCGAACAGCGACGCAAGGAGTGGGAACACCTGGGCCCACGCGGCCTGGAAACGCAGGGTCATGAGCGACTGCAGTGACGATAGCACACGAGCAATGTCCGTCGCCTCGTGCTCGCCCTCGAGCAGCTCAGGTGGCACACACTGCGTCAGGATGACAAGCAAGCTCTGGGCTGCCTGAGTCTGCACGTCGCTCGTCGCATTCTCGAGGTGCGAGCACACAGTACCGACGACACGCGGCAGCAGTTCGCGTCCCTTGGGTTCGTTCATGGTCGAGAGACGCACGAGCGCCGTCTCGAGGATGCTGACGGCATGAATCGCAAGGTCGTTCTCGTGAACAGTGCTGTGATCAGCGTTCAGAACGGTCTTGAGCAGCTTGATGAGCGTGTCCTGGCTGAGACGCGACATCGGCGCCTGCGCCAGCGCATCGAACGCTTCGTACGTCACCAGTCGCAGGTTCTTGACACTCGAGTTCACGAACTTGCATAGCGCATCGACGAGGGAGGCCACGACCTTGCGCTGCAGGAACGGCAGCGCCACCTTGAGGAAGCCAATGAGCTGCACGAGACGCGCTTCATCCTTGGACGTCGACTGCGCGAATACGTTTTCCGCAAAACTCGCAATGTGGGTCGACAGCGCGTCACACTGGTGCTCCGCGTGACTCTCGAGTAAATCGGCCAGCACGCGCTGTGCGTTCTTGCGGATCTTGGGGCGCGGGTCCGTCGCGAGCGACAGCAGCATCTGGAACGCCCGCAGGAGCTCGGGACGGCCCCAGGCCGTGGCCGTCGTCTCCTGCGCGAGCAGCGTGAGCCCGAGACACGTCGTGGCCGATCGCAGCAACGCGCCATTGGCTTCTTCGTTGGCGTCTTGCAGTACTTGCTGGAGAATCTTGGCAATCGCGCTATACTTGGCGCGCAGCACAGCCTCGGACACGAGCGGCAGCACGGTCGCGAGCAGCTGCGTGATCTCGTGCTGGTGCGAGGCGCTGGCCGATTCGAGTGCCGTCATGAGTGCAGCGAAATACTCGGTCATGGACGGCGGCGCGTGCGCATTCTTGCCCGCGCGACGCTCCACGATCACGTCCTCGATGGCAGAGAGCACGATGCAGAGCTTGGCCTTCTGCGGGTGCGAGCCGCCGGCGTGCTGGCGCAGCTCCATGAACGGGTCCATGGCAGCGGAGGTGATGCGATTATGGCTGGAGCACAGCGCGCGAAAGGGCAATGACACGGCTGAGCGGCTCACTCCACTGAGTTGGTGCAACCTTCGCGAAACCTTCACGCCTAAGTACGCATTCTTAAGTACGTATGAATGATGGTCGGTGTGCGTGGATTGGTGTGGTGGGACTTCTCCCCTTCACCCACGGCGTGGAGAGACCCGAAAGAGGGAGTGAGAGAGGCAACGATGCGGATGGCGTGGGGGCGCCGTCAGGCGGTCTGTATGCAGGTGAGCGCAGTTCTGGTGGCACTGATGTGTTGCCTGGTGTCTGTTGTGGCGATGCCCGAAGTTGCAGCGCATGGCGAGGCCGTGATGGCTACAGAAGCCGCGACGCCGCCGGGCACGCCCGTGACGACGACACCAGCGCCTGTGGTCTCGTTCACGGCCAACCGCCCCGCCAAGAGTCGCTTTGCGTACGTCACCGTACACTACGAAGGCACGAGCCGCGATCCAGAGTATGTGCTGGGCGTGCAAGTGCTCATGCAGAGCATCAAGCTCACAGGCACGCCGCATGATCTCGTCGTGCTCGCGTCGGACTCGGTCTCGGAAGCCAGTAAGCGCACGTTCGCCGAGATCGGCTGCCGCGTGATTGACGTGACCAATATCGACAACCCGTTCCTCGGTGGCACGCTCAGTAACAAGGGCTTCATCTACACGCTCAACAAGCTGCACGTGTGGAACCTGCTCGAGTATGACCGCGTCGTCTACCTCGATGCCGACAACGTGCTTATCCGCAACTCGGACGAGCTCTTCCTCTGTGGGAACTTCTGTGCTGTGTTCATGAACCCATGTCACTTCCACACGGGACTACTTGTTGTCACACCCGACGCCGACGAGTATCAGCGCCTGCTTCAAGGGCTGCATCATCTCGAGTCTTTTGATGGTGCCGACCAGGGCTTCTTGTCATCGATGTACAGTCAAGCGCTTCGTCGCTCGCCGCTTTTCATCCCTGAAAAAGCCAAGGAACTGGATCTTCTCCCCAAGGGCATGCGTCTCTCTGTCGGCTATAACATCAACCACAAGTATTACTACGAGCAGTACCACTGGAAACTCTTCTTCCTCCGCCACTTCGCGTCCATGACGTCTCCGATCAGCCCCGTGAAGGTCGTGGTTGAGTCAGCTCGCGCGATCCCAGCATTAACCGTCGGTTTTCCTATGGCGCCTGTGCTCAAACCGTGGTACTGGTGGGCGGCATTCTTCATGGACTTGCACGCCATTTGGCACGACATTCGCGCGACGCTGCCGTCCACGCAGGAAGCGTATGGTATGGAAGAGGCCGCAAAGACTATGGCTGCGTTCGTATCGTGGATGGGTCTGTTTACCGGTATCTTATATGCACTCAAAATCTACCTGCCGATGCGGGTACTTCAACAAAAGTGCAATGAACTCCACCTTCGCTACAACAAGTGGGCAGGCCGAGCGTTCTTGGGGCTACGCGTCGTCATCGTGTTGGTTGCTGCTCGTTACTCACCCGTTGGCGTGCATCGCCTAGCGCCAGTGCACTACGGGTATACGTTGACAATCTTCAAGAACGTGCTGCTTTTGATTTATGCGGCCTGCGTGATCTCCAATTTCTGGTCTCCACGGCAGACAATCTCTATGCCCCCAGTGCTCTACGTCTCCAAATTTTGGGGGTATGTCGCATTCACGCTGGGCCTCGAGTTCTTCACAGTGTGGTTCAGCACGTGGCAAGTGTTCCCGAACGTGTTGTGGCGACTGATCTTCCTTGCTTTGCTCTTAATGGGGAACGGCATCTGGCAAGTTGCGTTCCTGAAGCTTTGTCTGAAGGCCGAGTTTGGAGGCAAGAAGGAGCGACTACGTAGCCTGTGAAGACGCCCCGTGACGGTGATCCCACAGGTGGCGTTATTTATCTGGACAATCAGAAAATCACTGCGGCTTATTCATCGCGTCGTGTGCACGTGCGACCCATCGACATAAATTGGTAATAGAGACACTGCATATACACCACTCGGCGATCTTAAGACAGGCATTGACCCTTAGTTTGGTTAGAGGAAGGCAAATGCTTCTTACGATTACATGAAGAATACCTGCAAAGAGGCATGCAGACGCATTCAGCGACGTTGATGGTTGACGAAGCGGAACGCAAGCAAGGTGAAGACGCGGAGTAATAGGATATAGCCCATGACAAGACCGAATTTGACATAGATGTCGTCACGTGTGATGAGGAAGATTTGGTCAACGTATTCCTTGACGGTAATACCAGGTGTTAGCTGCACGGGTAACTCTCCTTTGAGCACGGTGCAGCCAATATGACCGTCGTCTGGATGGTCGCATGCGCCAAACAAGACAGCTCCAAGAATGGAGAAGGAAAACTGAGTCGGCACGATCTCGTAGATCCACTTGTACCCTGGAGGCAGTGCACTCGCCGGCGGATTAAAGCCCATCGTATTGAAGAAAATGGTCGTGATCACCACTCCGGCAGTCATTGCCGCGCCCAAGTTGGGCATGGCGATAGCCAAAAACTCCCCAAGGTACGTGTGCAACAGGACGTGGAGCGAAGAGTGAACCCAGTAGAGCACAAACGTCCAGACACCACGAAAGCCTGCCAAGACGTAGAACACACCGCAAAACGCCAGCGTCGTTCCGAACACGTACGGGATCTCGACAATCGATGAGCCGAAAAAGTACCAAAACGCGTTATACGTCTGGGCTGCGCGTTCTCGGTAGAAAGACGCACGCATTTCAGCAGCTAACGGCATAGCCGAGTCGAAAGCAATCACACCGATAAACGCAGTGGTCGAGTAGACCATTCCGATACCAGCGTTAACGCCCTGGTACGTGTCGAAAGCACGGTTAAAGAAAGCCAGCCCGAATACAAGTGCCAACACGATGTACACGATGAGCCTAGTGAGCATGTAGTCGGGCGTACGCCAGTACATGCGGAAGAAACGCACCAGCAGGGCTTGCGCCTGCTCGACTTCACTGGCAGCTCGTTTATTGCCATACAAAAGGGCCGGGATTCCAGACGCCGGTCGCAGCATGCCTTCTTCAGCCAACTCGTCGTCGAGTTGCCTCTTCTTGATGCTTGTTTTGAATAGCTTCGCAAAGTCCTTCTCAACTCCCGTAATCATGGTACTGCGTTTGTCACCGACACCAGCACCGATAACTTCGAGCATCCACGTTGCCGGGTTGTACTCTGGCGATGGGATCGATGGGACACCATCGATGCTGGTGAAATAGTCCACGATCGCTTGACCACGCAACCCCAGTTCCCCAAAGTAAACAGTCTCGCCACCGCGTTGGAGTAGCAACAAGTTATCGAATAGCTGGACAACCTCAAATGACGGTTGGTGGATCGTGCACACGATTGTGCGGCCCGAGTTGGCCACATTGCGGACGCCGTCCATGATCATCTTGGCGGTTCTGGCGTCGAGTCCGCTCGTAGGTTCATCCAAGAACAACACACTCGGCTGAGCAGCAAGCTCGACACCAATTGTAAGTCGCTTCAGGAGCTCGACCGACCCACCGCGGATCTGACGGTCGGCCACTGGACGCAGGCCTAGTAGGTCAAGACACTCTTCGACAGACTCATGTTTGTGGCTTGACGGAACACTGCTACCCTGGCGCAGGAACGCACTGAACAGTAGTGCTTCGCGTATCGTAGCAGCGTCCACATGAACGTCCGTCTGCTCGCAGTACGCTGTAGTGCGACGGAGAACCACGTCAGTTGTCTTGTATCCGTTCAAGAAAATATCGCCTTTCACTTCACCACCAGTCTTCCGGCCTGCAATGACATCCATCAGCGTTGTTTTACCTGCACCAGAGCTGCCCATGAGAGCCGTCATCGTGCCGGGACATGCGTAGCCGCTGATGCCCTGGAGTAAGCTCAGGGACTCCTTCGGGTCTCTTGGATTTGGCACTGAATACCAGATATCATGGAAAGCCAGAGTCACAGGCACAAAATGCCGCTCGTAGGTGGTTTTCACATTCATGGCCGACTCACGAGGCGTAGCATGAAGATCATAGCATCCCGTTGCGTCAACATTGCCATCGCTGGAAGATTTGGCGTCTCCATGCCAAGCCATAGTTCCTACAGCCTCGCTGTCGGCAGGTGGCCTCGTGTGGTCGTGGGTCTCATCCTCGTAGCGTACATGCTCGAGCACGAGTGCCGACAGCCACATGAACACAACGTAAGACAGCACCATGAAGCCCATGCCAAGCCAGAGCCAGACGCGCTCGGTCTGTACCTGGTACGTCGAAAGAGCGTACTCGCCCATGCTGGACGCTCCGTACTGGGCACAATAGTCAATGCCTTTATAATCACACTTGCTGAACTCGTCCGCTCGATATTGGTTGATCACGAGGCTGCGAAGTCCCCACGAGATCGGGCTCACCCAGTAGGCCCACACAAAGTAATCGGGGATGAGATCGCGTGTGATCATGAAGCCGGCAAATAGGATGAAGAGGAGCAGCGAGAGCAGGTTGAACGGCTCGGCGACATGCAAGTTGGGAGTCGCGATCGCTAAGAAGAAGAACCAGGCATTGAAGGCCAAATTCGTGAGCAGCATCAAGATCTCAAACGTCACAAAGTGCACAGCAGAGGGAGTGAAGCCGCATAACCAGTAGACAATGGAGCCGAACACGACGGTCTGCACAATTGCCATTGGCATCTGCGCGACGGATGTCGCTAGGACGTATGCTGACGTGCGGAACAAGTGAGCGGCGCGTTGTTTGTAGAAGACTGCTCGTGCGACTTGAAACGCTGGGATCTGACTGGCGTTTTCCAGGGCTAGAAAGAGCACACTTGCGAAGAGAATGCCCATGGCGAGCTGAGGGTTAGCTGGATCGAGTTGGTAGAAAAGCGTGGCGTGAATGAGACTGGCGATTACGAGCGTCGCCAGTCGTGTTTGCAGGGCCGCCTGGTTGCGTAGCATGACGGTGAGATCGCGCTTCACTAATAGCTTCATGTTGTGGCCAAAGGACTGGTAGAACTGAGGCACAGCGTGTAGTTGGCTCGCAGTGTGTGCCAGTGCAGGGTCTACCGACGAGTTCACAGCACTCAGGTTGGCTTGGTAGATGTCAGACTGCTGGAACCGGTCTGCAAATTGTCCGGGCGTGCGGGGCGTTGACTCGGCCTGCGAGTACTGCTCCTGTTGGATGGTACCAATGTCCATGAGGAAGTCGGCGAGGTCGCGGTGCGGCGGGCGGTGCAGTCCAAGACTCTCAAAGTACTCGGCAACACAAACACGTGGGCCGTGATACAACACAAAACCCTCGTTTAGCAGTATGATGTTGTCAAAGAGCTCCACGACCTCAGGTGCCGGCTGGAGCAGCGCCATGACCACAGTCTTGCGTTGTGATGTCGCGAGCGCACGCTGCTGGGCGATGATGTCGAGCGTCGCGGCACTGTCGAGTCCCGTCGAGATCTCGTCGAGACACGCCACAAGGCGGCCACCAACGTCCATTTCACCAAGCGTCACTCGTTTACGCTCGCCTCCCGAGATTCCACGCAGCATATCGTCACCGACGATAGTATCCTGGCAGTGGGTGAGTCCAAGCTGACGGAGGATCCCATCAGGCGTCGGGTGTGGCAATGCGTCGTCTTCATCATGGACCTTGGCCTCGCAAGTGGCTGCCGTCCGAGCGCCGCACGCGTGTGCAAACTCGATGGTCTCACGAACACTGAGCGTGGCGAAGTGGCAGTCTCGCTGGGGCACGTAGCTCACGAGTTGCGGCAGCGTGGGCAGCAACTCGCTCTGAGGAACACCATTGTACGTAACGGCACCGTCGCACTGCAGCCCTTTCGTACCAAGACGCAGGCGGCCGCTGAGCAGCTTGAGCAGCGATGACTTGCCGGATCCTGGTTGTCCCAGCACAAGCGTCATTGTGCCAGGAGCAAACACACCCGAGACGTCTCGGAGGATCTCTCGGTCCACGACTGCGGACGTGGAGTGGCGGAATGACGGCACAAGTCTACACAGCTCCCGACCGATTGTCGTCAGATGCATCGTTGCTTGATTCTGATAAGGAAATGGCTCAGTGCTGCGAGCAAACAGCGTCACATGCGAGAGTCGGACGTCCATGGCCGCACCAGGAGCTGCAGCATGCAGTGGAGATATGGCGGTTCTGGGTCGAAGTCGTAAGGCACCACTACCGGTAGCGCGCAGATTCGAGAATGAGTAGCGAGCTCCATAAGTCGCCAACGAAGCAACAGAGGATGGTGCCCAACGCCAGCATGAAGAGGCCAAGCTGCTACATGCCGATCCAGGTGGGAGGCGTCGTATCGAAAATGGGAGGTTGATTCGTAAATGGTTACCACACCACCGAGACGAGACTCATGATGACCACTCTAGCGTCTGGGGGATGGGCGAGTGTCATTTATGACACGTCATACAGTAACGACTGCACGTCCATAGAGAGCGAGTCGAGAGCAATGAGAGGACCATCATGTACATTATGGGCGTTTACTACGTGGACCAGAGGCGGAACGTGCAGTCAGAGCTGGACGAGGCGAGGAAGCGACCATTTGGTTCGAACTTGACGGACTACAAAAAGCACACAGCACCGATCGCCAGTGAGAAGTTGAGCGGTTCATAGCGACAGCAATACGACACAGTACCTGCACGGGTCCGTCGTGGCCCTTGAGTTCGGCGATTTGCTTGTCGCTCTTCAGACTGAAAACCTTAATCGTACTATCGTCACTCGCAGCCGCGATCGTCTTGCCACTGCGGTCGAACGCCACGCTGTTGAGTGGGTGCTGGCCGCCGTCGAGTGTACATCGCTCGGCTACCATTCGCACGTCCCAGACTTTGACGAAGCCGTCTGCATCGCTTGAGACGATCATGTCACCTTGCAGGGCAAAGCTCACACTGTTGCAGGCATTCTGGTGCCCATAGAACGTCTGCACACATAGCCCCGAGCGCATATCCCAGATTGAGATCGTCTTGTCGCCACTGCCAGTGCAGATGTTGGTCGTGAAGGGCTGGAAGCAGACCGAGTTGACCGAGTCCACGTGACCGCGCAGGGTCTTACGGCACTTGCCCGTGTGTAAATCCCACAGCTTACACGTATGATCCATGGATGCACTAACGAGGAAGTCGCCGTCGTGGTGGAACGTGCTCTCCCAGACTGGGTGCGAATGATCACTGAGCGTGAGGCTACAACATGCACTCACGAAATCCCAGAGCTTGACCGTGTTATCACCGGATGATGTGGCGACATGCGTTCCTCGAGGATGGAAGTCGATGCCAGATAGCCAACTACGGTGACCCTCTCCGCTCATGACTAGTTCGCACTGTGGAATAGACCACAACTTCCACGTCTGGTCATCCGAGACGGACGCCAAAATGGGATTTTTGGGGTGGAATGCAATCGCGGCAATGCTGTTGCCATGGCCTTGGCATGTCTTGGCCATCTCGAGCCTCTCGCTATTCACTGGTTCGAACCGCTTGTCCAGATACGGATTCACACCGTCGTTAGTAGGAAGCTTTGTATCTCCGCTACCACCGTTGTTGCTACTACGACTGCCGAGACTCGTGCTGTCGCTGTTGGATGATGTCTTCTTCTTGCTGGGCACTGCTGCATTACCAGACTTCGAATGGGATGGTGTTGATGACGGTAGCGCGGCGCTGTCGTGATCTCTTCTTGACGCCTTGGTTGGGGCCTTGGAGTCGGGAGCACCGCCAAGCGCCTTCAGTTGTGACTCCAGTGCTTCTGCCTTGGCAGCCTGTCGGTCTCTCTCTAGCCGCATCAACATCTTCTCTTTCATCGAGTTCTCGTATTTCGCCTTGAGTTCCTGTAACAGCGGCTCATAGGCGGCAACGTGTTTCTCAAGCTTCTTGATCTTGTTCGCGAGTGCTTCTTTCTCCTGTAGCACACGTTGGTGATGCATCTTGTGCACGTCGCGCTGCTTTCGGAACTTGTCCCACGTCCCCTTTGCCTTCTCCGTGATCTGACGAGTCTCGTCCAGTTGCTTCCGCAATTCTTTGACCTGATCGTCCAGGAACTGATTCCGCAAGTAGATGTCGGGCACAACGCTTACGTCGTCTTCCTTCAGCTTGCCCTTGGAAATAAACTCGTACCATTCGTGATTGAACATATCCAATGTACGTGTCATGCCGATTTTGATCAGAAAATTGCGGATGAAGTCGTCCACGACTGCTGGTCGCACCTGTGTGTGGATTTTTGGGAATGAGCTGTTGGATGGCGAGCCATTGAGAGGGGAGACAGCGCCACTACTTTGTGAGTAGCCACCTGCAGGCTTGGAGATTGATGGGAGTGACGTCGACTGTGTGAACGGGTCATGCCCATCGTGGCTTCCTGATTGGCCTGCATTGGTGCTATTGGTGCCATCTCGCACTGCAGTCGAGCGGTTCAAGTTCCTCAGCACCGCCTCAAAGTCCTCTTCATCATCGTCATCGACACCGAGTTCATCGTCGCCACCCAGCCCAAGTGCAGCTTCATCCACCCCAGCGTACTGGAAAGTATCTTCGTCGTCTTCATCATCAGAGAAACTGATCTTATCAAGTCGTACGAGGTCGTCATGGGACGGACGCCGCTGTGCTGCGAGTTGCTGAGGCGACACGCGCTGCAGGTGGCTCTGCTTCATTACTACACGAGCTGCTCACCAAGATCAAGAAACCTCACCACCGTGGCGCCGACGTAAATGTCGGTTGCGCCCTTTCACACTTGAGCTAAACCTATATATTACTTGGCGACTGACTACTGCGGCCATCAAGCCTCTATGGACGTGTGTGGCTGCTGCTACCCTCCTTCACGTCTGGCTCACGGACTGTGGGCGCGAGCGGAGCTTCCTGATCCTCCTCGACTGAGGTTCTGTCGTTTATCCGATCACCGTTGTTCATGTCTTCAAGCCGCTGCTTCTCTTCCTGCTGTTTCTTTTTCTGCGCAGCAATGAACTCTTCGAGCTGCTGTTTGATCACTGCTGATTGTTCCTGGGCTGCTTGCTTCGCGTACGACAACAAAAGTGCATCTTCTCGCTCAACCTCCATCGTCTTCCCTTCTCGGTATCCGTCGATGAACGCCATGAGAACTGACTGCGCCACCATAAGCTTGTCGGCAAACCACGACTGTGCATCGCCCTTGAGGTTCTCCACGTCTTTGGCTTCAAGCTGTAGCGCTGCTTCTCGACCCGTCTTCACCAGGTCCACCAACTCGTTCACGTTGCCTGTGAGTGTGGCCACCACATCTTTCTTGCTGCGGTGTTCTTCGACCACCGACTTGACATTCGCAATCACAGCATCAGGATCAACTTGTTCTTGTGCCTTCGAGAGCTCGTCTTTCAAGTAGGTCACGTTCGAGTGCGCTGTGGAGCTGATTTCTTTGATATTGGCCAGCACCTGCGTGCCTTCGAGCTTCTCTTCGATGTAGGCGGCATTGTTCGTCGCATTCTCCGTCACTTGACCGCGCAGACGCGCCGCGGCATTGCGAATGTCTTCCTTGCTCTTCTCAATGTCGATGTCGTCAGGGTCGGTGAACGATTCCTTGTACTCTCGCCAGGCATCACGGAAGTTCTGCGTGTGGTCGGCCCAAGTGAACTCCCAGAGGTCTACAAACGTTGGCTCACGCAGTCGCGCCTCCACCTCTGGTGGGTTTGGCAGACCGGGCATACGCTTCATGAGCCACGCGTCGAGCTTCCTCGTCGACGTCTGCGCGACGCGCACAGTGCGCTGGAACAGCGAGTACTTCTTGGTCACATGTTGCGCCACCATGGTCACCTCAAATGAAGAGCTACGGTGGCAATGGACAGCATACCGGTGAACACCGGATACTACCGGTATTCGGTTAGATATGCAAAACACGACGCAACTGTAGCCATTTCCGTGAGACAATGAATATTAATACCACGTTTGACCTCGAAGTATTAATACGCTACACAGCGAGTGCAGCGACTGCGGCAGCGATGCATGCGGCACGACGCAATGACTTGGCTGAAGCATCGGAAGACGACGGCGTCGCGGCGCCTCCTGGTTGCATGACTCGTTGGAATGAGGAGAAGTGAAGCAGTACGGGGTTGTCCGCACGGGCTGCCTGTATGGATGCACTCGCTTGTTGCAGTGTGAGGCCGAGCGCACTATCCCCATTGATGGAGACAAGCACAAGGCCAACACTGATTCCACATCCAGCGATTAATGGAGACACTTCTGAGACCATGATTGGAGACGGCGGGGGTGTGAAGTCGAGTTCACATGGTGACTTGCTGTTGCTCAGCATGTGCATCACCCCTGCAAGTGTCATACCATGGATCGGGTACCCATTCACGCCAATTAACTCTTGGCCGACGCCAATACAAACACCGGAAGTGCTGGCGGCTCCTTCTGCCGTGACCGCTTTGATCGCGATTGCACCGTCAAATTTCTCCTGGAATGTGATGCCGAGACGCTGGTGCTTGTGCCACACGATATGAGTCGGTCCGATCTCGTCGACCCACTTGGAGCGCGCGCGCTGTAGCGAAAGCTCGAGCGGACCACCGCAGTACTCGAGAGTGATGTCGCGTAGGTCAGCGCACAGGCCACTACCAGTAGCGAAGAGCTTCCTACCGCGGATATTGGAGCTCAGGAAGCCCATGAGCTGCGTGGTCGAGGGATATGCCGGACGAGAGAGTGGATTAGCGTGTATGTAAGCCCTGGTCTGGTTTTTAAGGCATGGCATGCCTCCCATAAGCGATACCAGATAGATCTGAGGTGAGATTTTTCGACGATTCGTCAGAATCAGCGACCTCTGTAAGATTATAAAATGGTCCGCCTCTCTTGGGGGTGTTGAAAGTTTCCATCGCCCAGTCGTCTCCAGCACGAAGTTCTTTGGTGAGAGATGCTCGACGATGTATAGTGTCGGTGTCCACAGTACTGGATCCTCTGCGCGAGCGTTGGTGTCGAGCGACTCTCCACAGTGTTGGAGTCCACTAGCTGTCGTTGCGCTTCTTTCTGGTTCCACTTTTCAGTTACGCTTCCGGGAAGTGCTTTCTGGGGATAACGTTACTGAGGACACGATACGGTGGTCCACAGTTGCCAGAAGCCCCGATAGGAAGAAGTGGGGATGCTCATGTTAGCTCGGTAGCCTCATGCGCACAACGGAGAAAGTCGGCAACTGCCCATCGTCCGCGATGGGCCTCTGCAGAGTGTTTGCCCATAATCAGTAATGGTCGAGTCCACCGTCGGCTGGCTGCTACCTGACTATAAGAGTACTCAACGATTAAGGCATGTATACACTAATCTATCTTGATAGGTCCCAACATATTCTTAACTTCAGGTTCCTTTTCCGCATTCATTCCATGCTGGCTACCACCATTCCGACCGGGTCATCTTCCCTGGACCCCTTCGCACAGCCACCACGTCCATGGGCATGCACTCGGCCTTCTCGTCGGCTCGACTCATCCATTTCCCCACCCTCATCGTGCTGCAAACGCTTTATTAGTCTACAGGCATGGGCAACGTCGCGAGTTGGCTCACAGGCTGCCTCTTCCCGGAGGAACAAGCGCTGTGGCACGCCGCCAACACTGGCGACCACGACGGCCTGCGTGATGCCATCTCCAAACTCACGCCTCAAACGCGGCATTACATCGAGTGGCAAGACTCCTGCTCGGGACGCTCGCCGTTAGCACAGGCAGCCGCGAGGGGCAAAGTCAACTGTGTGGTCGTACTGGTGGAGGGCGGTGCGAACCCCAATGCCAAGGACTTTAAGGGTAACACCCCTCTCCACCTCGCGTGCCGTCATGGCCACGGCGATGTCGTGCGCTTCCTCATCAGTTCGCCATCCGTCATGCCATTCGAAGCCAATCTAAAGATGATGACTCCATTGGATGTCGCTCGAGATCGACTCGCCGAACGGGACACGGACGGGCATTCGCACAGCAAACGCGACCTCGGCTATGAACTGTGCATCACAGAACTGGAAAAGGTAGGCCTCCTGCGTGCGTGTTTGGGTGCAAGCGGACAGGTTTCTCACATTTGTGTGTGTGTCTTTCTTCCTACAGAAGTTCTATGTGTACAGCGGATGGTTGTATGAGAAGACTGAAAATCTTCTGTCGATGGTCTCGGGCATTGCGAGTCTCAACTCGTGGAAGCATCGCTTTTGCATTGTCTTACAACGCGGTGCTCCTGACGTGCTTGAGCTGTCGCTCTTCGCTGTGAAGAAAGGAGGGGTTCGTCCAGCTGTGCCCGCGTCAGTCATTTTGTTTCACGTCCAGTCCGGACTTGTCCAAACGACCGACTCGAAATGGTTCAACAGGAAAGAGCACACGTTCCAAGTGTCAGGTTCTGTACTGCAACGGGATGGCGAGCGTTCAGACCGACGCCGTGTCATCGGTATGGAGTGTGTTGAGTTTGCTGCGGTGAATGCCGAAGGTTTTGAGATGTGGAAGAGCTTTTTCCAGCACACTCAAGAGATGATGGTGACGATGAACCACCAAGCATCACCGCATCCATTCTCGCTCTATCAAGCCGACATACCTTCCAACAGACCAACGCCAGTGTCGCCACCCATTGACCATGAATTCGTGATGCCGGTTCGCAGTTCCATTTCTCACTATCCTGCGGACTGTGTCCCGGTGCCACGCCAGCAGTCCGGCGACAGCTCTCGCACATCAGTGGCGACTCTGTCAACACTCCATGACGATGATGAAGAAGACGAGGACCTTCGACGAGCCATCGAGCTGTCTCTTTTGGAGGATAGCGGCGCGATAGAGTCAAGTCCAGTGTCTCCACCTTTGCCTATTCAATCATCTGCTCCTATGTGGACGGATGATGAAGGGGAAGCCTCCGGTCGATCATACACTGGTCTCTCGGACGGCGCAACCTCGGACAGGACGGGTAGTAGTGATGGCCACGACCTGCCACCAGTGGTTAGTTACAGCCGTGCACCTTCGTATTCGTCAATTGGTGAGTGTGTCGTGTGCTTCGATGGTCCTCAGGCGGCTGTTTGTGTACCATGTGGCCACAATGCTGTATGCATGCGTTGTGCGGAGGAAATTCTCGACACGACTTGCGAGTGCCCCGTGTGCCGACGTCCCATCCGTGAATTGATCAAGCTGTATCGCGTCTAGTATGTATGTTGAGCGACTTATTGTAGATGAATCAATGCAATAATTTATTAGTGCAATGCTGCCGTCACTTCAGACACGGTAAAGCTTGATGATCTCGCGAACACTGACGCGGCACACGGGGCATTGGCGCGACGTGCGCTGCAGTTCACTCGCGCAGTCCATGCAAATAGCATTGTGCCCACACGGCACACAGACAGCAGCTTGTGGACCGTCGAAGCAGATAATACATTCACCCGACGGAGGTTGTGGCGAGTTGAAAGACGCCACACTTGCACCACGTGAGTGTGGAGAGGTTGTAGAATGCAACGGAGATCCGAGTTGAAGAGGCTGGACAATCTCCACACCGTCAGGTGCTAGCATAGGCTGTGGAGAACCAATAGACTCGCTCCACATCGGAGCCGAAGGCTGAACAGGAAGCGGTGCTGGAGGAGGGATACTAGGTGCTGGGACTGATGCACTGCTTCGACGTGCCTCTTCGAGAGAAAGCTGCAGTGCCCGCTCCAGATCGCGTTGTTCATCAAGCATTGAGCGGCGTGGCTGGGTGTACGTGCTTGAGTCTGTTGGTGCTGTAGACGCCGACAGTGTCGCTGAGAAAGTCGACGCCCGGGAAGTGGATGCTCGAGAAGGTGGCACGCCCATCTATCCAAACACTCTACGTCAGACAAGCACCGTTATCTTTTGGTGCGTAATGGTCACCACTCACTCTCAAGTTACCGAAGAATGTCTTCCAGGCCACGAGGTCTGCTTGACTCACTGCCGCAAAATCAAACGTCTGTGGTGCAGACACCCGACTAATACCAGACTTGGTGTAGGCACGGACTGAGAACCGGTGCTCCTTGCGATTGAACCACGTCGAGTCCCGACTCTGGTCGAGACCATCACTGAGCTTGTAGACGAGCTCTGTGCTATACTCGCAACCAACGAGTCAGCCGGACCACAGCATCCGTCGACCAATCACGAACATACTTTGGACATGGAGGGCGCTTTTCACCCGGCTTCATCGAGAAGAGGTCGATCTCAACGACGTTTGGATCTGCAGTTCGAAGGACCATGCAGTATCTAAACCAAGAGCGTGGTGAGCTCCCAGCCAGCTGACTACTCGATGACTCAATGACGACGCACCTGCGCTTCCAAGAATTCAGCGACGAGATTCCAGATGCCAACGAGAGCAAATTGTCGACGCGCTGATCGAGCCATCCCGAGTACAGACACAGTTTCTAGCATGACATGCCAAGTCAACCACGTACATACGGACGCCACTCCCAGCAACTCAGTCAACGCACCTTCTCGAGCAGCTCAACGCACTGCACAATCTGCACACTGGCAGCGTACGATCGGTCGAGCCCTCGGGTGTACACGTCCCGCGCCAACTCGAGCGGCGTCAGGCGCTTGACCAATGTGCGAGCAAACACGTCGAGCGCTGGCTGCTCCAGCAGGAGTCGCACGATTTCACACTTGCCTTCACGCACTGCGAGATGTAGCGGCATGCATCCCTTACTGTCGCATGCATTGACGTCCACGCCCACGCCGAGCAGTGCACGAACACACTGCACATGGCCCTCGACCACAGCCGTGGCCAGAGGCGTGTACCCCGACAACGGGTCTTTCCACTCGAGATACACGCGGTTCTCGGGCGTGAGACGCGCCAGCGCCTGCTGTAGCGTCTGGAGGTCGCCCCGCTTGGCTGCCACCCACACCACCTGCTCCTCTGGGCAGAACGTCTGCGTGATCCAGCTCGTGGCGTTGCCCATGACGATGAGATCAGATCCCACGACCTTAAAACCCGAGTCCAATGGGGTCCGAGAAGGAAAAGAATTGGGTCTTCTCCTCAGACTCAGATCCAGACCGGCACTCTGAATCGGAAGCCGGGTGAGTGGCAGAACGTGGCATGGAGACGACGACGGTCGATGAGATCGCGGCGCGACTGCGCGTCGCTTACAGCGCGCAACTCGCCGCGTGGCGTGTAGATGGAGAGGAGCGGAAAGAAGACTCGAGGCAGAAGCGCGTGGCACGCGCGTTTGCTCCACTTGGGGTGAGAAAAGAGGGATTCCGAGAGCAGAGATCCGTTGCCAGCAGGACCGATTGGTATGCGCTTCTGCAGGCAGTCTTTCGTCGGTACGCAGGAGAACTGCTCGTGGAGGGCAAGCTGTTGAATCAGAGACAGCTCGAAGTGCACCGATTCAGGCGCGAACACGATCGAAAGAGTATCCGCGTCTTGGAGACGGCTCCGAGGTTCATTCTGACATGCGCCGAGGATGCCCCAAGTTCATTTGTGGGAGCAACGTTGTCGGGACGCTTAAACTCTATCCACGCACGCGTTCTATCGCCTGCATCACTTGATGCAAAGCTGATTGTAACGCTGGTGACCAATGATGAAGCGAGAGGGCTTTGGCGTGGCTGCGAAGGGCATGCTCTCGGTGATAGCTCTAGTGTTCAAGGCTTCGACGCTGCAAGCTTCCCTGTGAGCGAGAGGCGGCATATGGATTACTCTCACCACGAGTATGGAGATTCTCTTAGCGATAGCGAGTTGGAAGACAGCAGCGTGAATGCTATCATTGCGAGCGACTTCACGTTTAGTGAGCTGAGAGGAGTGACATCCATGATGGAAGCTTTTGGTATCTCAGCAGCTGCTTGGACATCACTTGTTGTGTTCCCCGAAGCACGGATTCTCGATGAGAATGATGGTATGTCATACATCGCGCTTGGGAAGGCACAGAAGCATCTATGGGCAAGCGAGAGGGTCGAGCGAGGTGACGTGCTACGAAGCAAGTCTCGACTAAAAGAAGCTCTGGTAGAGTACTCAAGTGCAATCCGTCTCGAAGACTGTTATATTGACGCGCTTTTGAAGCGAGGTCAAGCCTATCTGGAGTCTCGGTTGTACGAAGACGCCATCCGAGATTTCGAAAAGGTCTGCGCATTGGAACCGTCTAGTGAAGTCGCACGTCGAGGTTTGTTAAAGGCAAAGAGTAAGCTTGGACATTCACAGCGAGTGTCTGTACTTCCGTATCCGAGTCAAAGACGATCACGATCGCATTCATATTGCAGCAACTCAAAACCAAGAGTGATTGAGTCCCATAGCGCCGAACAGGCTACTGTCGACTGCCTTGAACCAGGTCAGCTAGAGAAGGAGCGCTTACGCACGCTACTAGAAGATGAAGCACGACAGAAGCGGAGGCAAAAACGTGTGCGTGACACGAGCGACGGAGACACGACGGACACGGACAGAGAGTCTCGAAAAGGGCGCACACACAAGAAAAATCGTTCGAGAAAGTCGAAGAAATCGAAAAAGTCGCATAAGAAACACAGCCGACGACGATCAAGACGGTCACGAAGTCGCTCATTTTCATCTTCTTCAACCGAGGAAAGTGATGACAGCCGCGAGCGAAGTCACCGCCGCCGCCGCACTTACGACAGAGGTCGCAGTCGCAGCCGCAGTCACAGCAGAGCGCAACGTAGAAGAAAGTCGCAGCCCTAACGATACGCGACGTCGAGCAACTGACAGTAAGAAGTCAGACGGTGGCTTAGGCTCGCTTCACCCCATCTTGGAGAGGAAACCGCACCGGCTTTGGAACTAGAAGATGACGGTGGAGTAGATAAACTTCTGTCTCTCTCCACATCACAAAACCTATGGTGTTCATTACATAGCCATTCAAACGTCATCCAGACTAGATTGGAGATCTTCTTGTCTGAGCTTCGTCCCTTCAAGATATGTGGATGAGACTGCTGGGCATTCAATACGTACATGGGATCGACTAAGCTCTCTACAGGCTTGAAGATTCAAGTATCCCAGAGACTCAGACCGGATAAACAGGTGACTGAGATTCTGTAGATACGACAAGTCCAGTCGTTTCACCGAATGCAAGTCAAGTACAACCACTTCGATCTCAACGCAAAGAGCCAAGTCGAGAATCTCTAGCGACTTCGAGGCGACGTGCACCCGTTTGAGACCGAGGCAGCTGCGCAGGTACATGGCCTGGAGAAATGGAAGTTCGCCTGGATCAATGAGAATCTGTTCCAGCATAAAGCAATCGGACAAGTCTACGACTCGGATCTTGGATCCCGATAGCTGCTGCTTCAGGAGATGGCGAGCTTGTAAGGTCGTGAACACTCGTGACGATAATCGCAACTCTTCCAATGCCGGCCACGTCGTATCGTCAAGAAACTGTGTCACGAGGCATCCTTCGATTGTCACAATTTTGAGCCGAGCTCCACCACGAATGGTCAGTGCCTTGAGCAAGAAACACTGTCGGAGCGTGAGTCTCTCCAACGTAGAGGCGCATTTCTCCGTCACAAGTCGCACGGACTCGTCCGTGAGACTCCAGACTTGACTAAGTTCTAGCTCGGTGAGTCTCCACTGTACAAAGCCAGAGAGCACACGAGAGAGGCGATCGACAGGCAGCGTGACCTGTTGAAGAGAGACGTGTCGTGCCTGCGGGAAAACTCGATCACACGCTCGAATGCGTCGCTGTCGTCAAGTTTTTCGGCCACGAGACGCGTCGTATGCAACGGAAGCATCTCCATACACTTCCGACTGACTGCACGCACGCACCAGAGCTCCTGGAGCGAGAGGAACGGCGCCACGAGGCTCAGCGTCGGCTGCGAGTCGAGCATCTTGGGCCAGGAAGCGACTTCAGGAGTGACGTTGGTCGGCAGGCGGTAAATGGAGAGTGATGGTCTGTAACCCATCGTGGACTCAGATCGTAACCCTCAGCTACTCAGATACAGCCTCCATCCATCATGGATTCACTTGAAACACCACTGTCTGTGCAATGTGAGGAATGTATTTAACTGTGAGGGAAAAGCCACGAGGCATAAAACCCCCTTCTAAAAATACAAGTAACCTGAGCCAACTGTCACATCTCACTCAGGTAACCTTCGTGTAACTTCATCACTGCGTACACATCACATTCCAAGTGCCCCACCTGATGTGCTCCAGTGATCAACAGGGAAACACACACAGGCGTTCTCGATGCTGTTCGAACCGTGGTCGAGGTAGGGGCTTCGTGAATACATCGGCTACG
>KE463948.1:42959-55504 GCA_000387445.2 Pythium aphanidermatum DAOM BR444 | reverse complement strand
TTTTACTGCAGTCCATACTACACGCTCGGTAATAGGCAGGCCGATGACGGTCTCAGGTGCACACCTCGGACTCTGCGAGGACCGTCCGCGGGGCCTTGCGCACCGAGTGTTGACGGGCACAAAGAGCGGGCCGATGGCATTGCGACCACGCGGGACTCGCCGGTGGAGAACCGAACGCTTCCGTCACCCTTCAACGGTACATCTCGGTCGCCGCCGTCTTACCAATTCATACCTCGACTTTGTAGAGAACAGCCGTCTAGGGCAGAAGCCCCGACTTGTCCGTCAAGATGCCGTGCTGGCCACACACAAGCATCCAGTGTGGGAGTGCGTAGTAGCGCTTCTATTGGCCCATGTGGAGCATGCGGTTCCTTGATCATGGCGTCCCGTCCGTCGCTGCTTGTCATCGCACGAGAGACCAGCCGCCGGGCGGGTGACTCGGCGTCTGTATGCTGAGCACCTGAGCAGCGCACACTCATAATGCGTCGACAACTGTCCTTTCCGCCGCCCAGATGGCGTGTGGATGACACAGTGGAAGACTTGTCCAGCGTCCCCCCGTGCATCGCGATATGGCTACGTCCCATGGTGCTTGAAGGCTGCGATACACCGAGGGTGCCTCTGGCAGCAGGGAGACATGCGAGGGTCTCCGTCAGTCGTGGCACTGCCCTGCCATGTCTGGTTCTGCGTTTCTGGTTTCTCGGCTCAGTGTGTCCCCTGCATCACACAGTCCGGCGTGACGGTCTCCTGTCTGTCGCGATGGCTACACTCTCCAGCCTTCGCAGCCACGACTTGCGTGATGTCCGCCCATGGAGAGCCACCAGATTTCAGGTGCCGCGTCAGTCCAGTACACTGTACTATGCCGTGTCAGTCATTGCGCTGCGAGATTTGACCATCGACACTCCTTTTCCAGAGAATTTTCGAGGAGCAAGGGTCGACATGGCATGTCCAGAAACCTCTACGGTACAGCGACTCCGCTTTCCTTCGCCGTGACAGCGTGGCGAGGACGGAGCGCTGATGCGGTTACTGTACACAACAGGGCGAGATGAAGGGGTCCACGGACTTTGAAAAGCGGCAGAGAGCAGCGTCGCCAGTGGCGTTGAGGGCGACTGGCAAAGGCGTGTCGCTAAGGCCAACACAAATCGGGGGACGTTGACTCACAGACATGAGACTTCATGCACCCACGTTCGCCATCAAAGACACGCGCTCTCTCTGGCATCGCGACAGGCCGTGCAAGGAGGACGACGGGTGTTCGACGGTCTCGTGCGCGTCACCACTTAGCAGTCTCCAACGTACATGTAAAAGCGAGGGCGGACGGCGGTCGAGGGTCGGCCGCCTAACACAGAA
This sequence comes from Pythium aphanidermatum DAOM BR444, assembly GCA_000387445.2. Taxonomy (NCBI): domain Eukaryota; phylum Oomycota; class Peronosporomycetes; order Pythiales; family Pythiaceae; genus Pythium; species Pythium aphanidermatum. Next base: position 54,163 of record KE463948.1, on the reverse strand, counting down.
GGACCCTCACCCACAAGATCCTCTTGCTTGTTCATTGAATAACATTGAAGTAGCGTCGCACGCGTGACAGCCTCACACTGAGTCTCACACGAACGCGTGTCGGGACGATGGCTACGCCCTCTATCCGCAGCTTCAACATCCGAGCCTGTCCGCCACAAACGATGCAGTATCTTCGAAGTGGCGTCGGACCAGACTCAGCATTTTCTCACCCAGATCCTTCCCTGTTAGGACCTCTCTTGCAAGGAGCACGCCTGTGGAGAGGTCGCGGCACGCTTCTACGCGTCTGAACCGAGAAGAAGTTGATGCGGAAGCGACATCAAGACAAGTCACGCGCTTCCTGCGTCGCGTTCTCGCCCTGTTCCTGTGTACTGGGTGTCGCTTCTTGATGCGAGACATCCGCGACAGCTTCAAGATGGATCCCTTCTGTGTTGTCGCGAAGAAGAAATCCGAGACACCCCCCAAGATCTTTCACCGCGTGCCGTACAGTGTATGTACTCGGAAGAGTACACTGACGCATGCCGCCGTCGGAATCTTGGGGGTATCTCACGGCTTCATGCCACCACGAAGTCTCTCCGTGGCTTGTGGCCGCCTGGGCAAAGTGCCTCCCCACCCATGCGCTCCATCTGGCCATCCTAGTCAAGTCAATGTTGCCCAAGGTGATCATAGTGACCCCTGGCTCATGACGATCGTAATGGAACCAGAGCCTCGGATTTCGTGCGCCAGCTGCTTGGCCTTCCTTCCACGGACGCTACGTGGCTCGTAAGTATGCAGGGGCATGCTTCGTCGAGTGAGTGGAGGGAGGAGCGGATGTTAAACGCCGATCGCCACTTCTCGATCCTCGATCCATCAAGCAACAACGGCACGATGAACACGATGTGTGCGACCTCCCAGTCCCAGTCACCGACCCAACTGGCGTACGACCAGCGTGATCCCATAGTCACGCGCCCGTATGCGTGCCATGTCAATGGTTGCACGCTGCGCTTCAAGCGCAAGTACACACTAAAGGAACACGTCAAGACGCACACGGGCGAGAAGCCCTTTGTCTGCCCCGTGGTCTCTTGTGGCAAGGCATTTACGACGTCCGGAAACTTGGCGCGCCACAAGAGGCTCCACCCAGGGCTCCCACCCGAGAGGTGCCCCGTCGACGGGTGCAGCCGCACGTTCTCGAGCGAGTTCAAGCTGCAGCGACACTTATTGTCGCATGAAGCCCAGTCGCGGGTGTATCGTTGCACGGTGGGAGAGTGTCGGAGGCAGTTCAGCACGGCCGGAAACCTCACTCGCCACGCAAGGCAGCATCACCTTGGTATCAAGGCGAGCGAAGCAGTCGCCCACATGGACGAGATGCTGGATGATAACTCGTTTTGTGTCGAGTACATGCCCACGATGGCACCTCTCGGGACCAAGGCCATGAGACACAGTGATGAGACCGAGATCGCCGACGTCGAGTTACTCGAAGTGCTAGCGTGCCTGTTTGATTGACGGGATTCTGTGGAGTAACCTACCGATCGCTGATCCAGTCAGCTCAACAGGGTGGTCAACATCCCGCCCCTGTTTGATTGCGGGACGATATGGCTCCGACTCTCAAAGTGCTTGGTCAGCGACATGGAGGATCGACGATGTGAGACGAGAGAAGACGGGAACAGCGGAACGAGGCGTTCCCAATGGCATCCATCTAGACCCAATACTGAAGTAATCCGAGCAGTCCATGGAGTGTAGCAGCCTGATTGTCATGCTGCAGTACTGCATGACATCACGCTCACCCTCCATGGCGTCATGAGACCACGGTCACGGTGGGTCTGTTGTGTTTTACCCTGACAAGACGTGCGCACAATCGCTGGAGACGTCGCGTCGCGATTGTGCTGCGTGTGTGCAGCAAGGCGCGTCATCATAGCGACAGCCAGACCATAGGAACATCGAGACGACAACGCGAGAAGTTCCAGGTCCTCCCCAGATTTCCAATGTCACTGAGGCTCAGTGACATTGGAAGTCTGAGCAGATGGCATTGCGCTGCAGTTGACACCCACGCACAGAGACCGCACGTCGCCGCCACATGTTGCTCATCGCATGGACGACTCGGTTGAGCAACGCCCGCCGACACACGCATCGGGTGATGGCGGCGGCGAGAGAGACGAGTTGGGGCTGTAAACTTGGGAAATCCAGAAAATAAAATAGATTTTTGGGCATTTTGAGGACTTCAATCACGATTTTCACGATTACGGCGCCCCCCTCTCGTGCGACGCAGTCATCGAAGAGAAGGGCGAACACCTGAAGCACCTGACAGTACAGTAGACAATCCCACGATCATCTTTGTCAGCGTGGGCGGTTCGACATCGGTTGCCACCGGAGATAGAGAGCAGGCCACTGTAAAGGAATGGAGATGACCCCCAAGTGATTCGATAGAGAAGGTCCTAATCACATTTACGCGAGTTTAAATATGGGTTTAGAATTGGTAGAGGCGCTGGGGATGTTGTCCACTGTCTTCGTCATCAAAGAGGCAAGAGAGCGCTTCCAGGAGCTCCTGGTCCGTAGGAGGTTGCCGCATGGTACCGGGGCTGTACTCTGCAGGCTGAATTGGACCTGGGTATGATCCGGTTGCGTGCGACGCCCAGTTTTGAGGCTGTGATGGTGGCGATGATGACGAGAGTGCTCGTGGAGTGACGTTGGCACTCGATCCGCTACTCTCGCCTACCTCCTCCTCGTGACTTTGCTTGATATGTCTCCGCAGATTTCCTGCTGTACTGAATACCTTGCCACACGTGCCGATCTCACAGCGATGATAACTCGAGGACTCGCCAAAATGTGTGATCATGTGACGCTCGAGTTTCTCCTCGTTCGAAAAAGTGCAGCCACAGCCGTCGACCAAGCATGGGAGTGGCGTGTCGAGCCACGGATGGAGACGTTTGTGACGAGAGAGGTTCCCGGATGTCGTAAAGCTCTTACCACACGTGCTTACGGGACACACAAACGGCTTCTCGCCTGTGTGTGACTTGACGTGGTCTTTGAGCGTGTACTTGCGTTTGAAACGGCGGGAGCAGCCTGGGAAATCACAGGCATACGGTCGCTCTTCCGACGACATGTCATCATCCTGGTTGTCGAGCTGTTCGCTAGTGGAAGAAGAGGCTGGAGACATTGGAGGCGATGCTACAGGTTCCATGGTGACGTCTTGATTCGGCTGAAGATCCATGATCGACTGTGTTGCTTTAGTGTGTGTGGTGGTGCGTGCAAATATGCGAATGGGCATCTACTCAGGCTAGCTCGCAGCGTCGATTCTGGGCGTCGTGCTCGTCCACCTCCGCCTCTTCATCAGCAGCGTTGTGGCGTCCAACGAGAGACCCTCCATGAGACCATCTGTCAGGTCTGACAGACGACAACGCCGAGTCAACAACCGCGTGCATAGCGCTGTCGGGGACGTAGGCAACGTCGACGTTGACAAGACCGAGGTTGTCCTCACGACAGTGCAGCGCAAAGGCGCGGGAGGGGGACGGCGCATCCGCTAGGACCTCGAGTCGCTTGCCGAGACTCTCTTGAGCCCACAAACGAAGACACACTCCGGAAAGATCTGTCAATGGCGGCGCGTGGCCTCTGTCGAGGTGGTTGCAGGAAAGACGAATCCTTTTTGGCGGTAACGCTAGCGGGCGTTTGCGGTGTAGCAGTCGGACGCATAGGTCTCCCGCGGCTTGGAAGCTCCACAACATGTACTACTCCCATGAGGCTGCCGCTGTGTACGCGACAAGCTCACACGGATGTACGGACGAAGTGGCGGACGAACGACGCCCAGACGACTGGCACAGAAGCGTAGTGCACTGACACAGAGACTGCGCTGCATAGACACAGAGCGCCGCAGTCGAAGTGAGTGCTCGGGCTCTCTCAGACGCGGCATTCCCTGCACCGGGTTCTCTACGTTTCTGAGTCTTCCCTGGTGGTCGCAGTTCGAACCGAAGCACGAGATGCACGACTGTGCGCAGCCAGGACGTGGAGGCGACGTCACCCGAAGTGCCTGGGTCCCCACACAAGTCTCCTCACCAGCTGCTACTGTATGCTGCTGTACGCTACAGTTGTGTGTATGGCCCGAAGCTGCTCTCTGTAGTCGGGCTTCCTGCGTGAGCCTACGTTATGAATGACGCCAGACGCGGTCGGTTGCTCGAATCGACGCAGCGCCGTCGCCTCTGCTCCTCGTGGCAGGGCCTAGGACAATACTGTACGAGCCTCAGTTGGGACTTCTCACATATCGGAGCATGACTAGCGAAGTGACCGTCACGGCCACAGCAAGAACCCCCCTTCCGACCCGTAGAGTCCAAGCAGCAGATGCCTAGGCTTCGTCATTTCGCGACGTAGCCTTTCGCCACAGGCAGCACCGGTATTTGTCTCATGAGATGCATGCATGCATGCAGTAAGGCACGCGCAACGCGTTCGCCACATTGGTGAAGTGTTTACCTTCAAATGTGCACCGCCGTGGCTCAGCAGCGCGAGTCACGCCACGTGGCTGTCACAATGTGTGGCAGCGGGCACTTATGGGGTCACTTGCATCTATGCCTATAGGCGTAACGAACCTTAGTAAGATCAACTCGGAGGGGACTACCAGTCCAGTTGGTCTGTCAGTCTCGCTTTTGCTTCGCCACCAGCACACGACATGAACAACAGAAGCAAATCGCCACACGACTCCAGTGTTGCAAGTCCTGTCTCGAGTCGCCCCGGTCGTGATTGTCGCTGCCTTCTCAACCGCCAAGTACAGACACTCGAGTGCCCCAGAGTGACGAGAGATTGCGCACTGAGGTTACCTCGCAACAGCTCTCATGAACGAGGATGAGGATGCATATTCGATTGTTGTTTCTCTCAACCGTGCGTCCGAGGCGTACGTCCAGATCGAGTCCTGCCTCATTCTGACGTCGGTGGCGTCGATCATACGACCACCAGTCCGTCGTGCTCAGTGCCCTTGAGTGGGTTCATGACTCATGATCAATTGTGTCTCGCACTAGGCTTTCAAATTGTATGGAGACTTGTTTCGGGTCAGCGTGGTGACCGAAAAACGTCCGAGGGGAGCGAGATAATCCAGTTTTACCTCAACGATCAAACTGGTCCCGTCACCAAAAGATTACATCTCTATTAGGGTTTGGTGTGTCAGATTGTGATGAACAAAAAAACATAAATTTCAAAGAAGAAAAAAAAAGAATCACTGGCGACCATGGTGCTGTCGCGAACTCTTGACTGTCTCCCGTGTCTTCCCGGTCACGTCGGCGGTGCACCCACGACGCAACCTCGTTCTCTCTCCATGGAGCTGCACGTATCGGATACGCGAGTGCTGCGTGGCGAACGAGTATGCGCTGCCCTGGAGTGAGGATCCCCACCTGGTGCTTTTTGTGGCGTTCGCGCCTGTGAGCAACACGCGGACACCCTGGCGCATGGGTGACTCAACGCGGAATTCGCGAGGAATGCTCATCTCGATGCTCTTGGATTACCAATGACGGTCGCAACCGTCATCATCGAGCTGCAAGGCACAGCGTCCAGCTCAACGGGCAGTGTCTAAAGCCCGAAAAATCTTGGCAGAGTGGCATGGCGGGGCTGCTGAAACTGGGCTGATTCGTCCAGACGCGAGCCACTCATACGCCCGCCGCGTCGCACCCATGAGCTCCTCCTCCCTTGGATGGCGGCAACAGCACCATAGTGCACTAAGCAGCGATTTCTCCGACGCCGGCGGTCCTGCACAGTCCTGTGACCAGCACATGCCAGACTGGCACTGGACCCCTCGCCGCTTCGTGGATCTCCGCTCTGACCCTTGAAGCGGCTCTCATCCATCACCGGTATACAATCTTCAAGATGTCGGCAGCAGCTGGCGGTGGCTGTTTTGTGGTGCTCGAAACTCGCCGCGACGAAATGACTCCACCGTACAGTGTAGTAGAGATCTGCAACAGAGCCTCGCGGGGTACTCTCTAGCAACGCCATGATCACTGGGACGTGGCTCTTTTGACACAGTAGTATTTTCAGCGTAAACCACCGAAGCCATTGGGCACGAACGTTGGTGCCCATCTGGTTGCCGACGGAGGCTGCGCATCTCTACGTGTTGAAAGCTTCGTTTCTCACAATCCAATCCGACACCAACACGACACTGAGAGACACAGAACACGCCGCCATGCGAACGATGGACACTACTTCCAAGCTCACCGCCGCCCATGCCGGCGCACACATCGACGCCGCGCGCCCGCACGCATGTCCGCTGCCAGGCTGTGGCCGGCGCTTCAAGCGTAGCTTCACGCTCAAGGAGCACGTCAAGACACACACTGGCGAGAAGCCGTTCGTTTGCCCTGTGCCATCCTGCCGCAAGGGATTCACGACGTCAGGCAATCTGACGCGTCACAAGCGACAGCACCCATGGCTCGACAAGCCACACGAATGCCTCATTGTCGGCTGCGGATGCAGTTTCCCTAGTGAGACGAAGCTGGAGCGTCACATGGCCATGGTACACTTCAGCGCATCCTCGCACTCGTGCCCCGTTGCGCAATGCGGTAGCGCATTCTCAACTGCCGGGAACCTGCGCCGCCACCTCAAGCACCAGCATTCGGGCGTGCTCGCATATCCATGCACACCCAAGCACTTGTCAACGCCAGAGCTAGCACCTCGTCCCGACGCATGTAGCCCCACCACTGTCACAGAGTTCCAGTTGAGCGATTCAACAACCTGGGCACTGCCCAGCGCACCGCTCGAGGGCGAGAACGAGATGCTGATGGAGGCGCTGGGGTGGCTGTTTGAGGAGCAAGACGACGCACATACACAGACATTCTTTACGTTCTAATCAGTCGAATAAGATGCATCTTACTCTCCTAAGACTCAGCTCGCTGTGCGTGGCGGATCGCTGCTTGTCGCTTGTCGGAGGATCTCCCTGTAAGAATCGATATGGCTTCACTTGAAGCCAGAGGGTGCCAGTGAAGTGAACCAGAAACCAAGATGGCAGATTCTTCCACCGATTCAGCCAGATCTTGCGTGCTGGACTCATGTTCTGCGCCGTGTCAGATTCACAGGACAGAGATCAGATATTGGGCAGTGAAGAACAGATTTTGGGGCCAGCGGGGAACAGATTTGGACTTAAATGAGCGAGATGAGGCGGGGAGAAGGGAACAAGTTTAGGCGGAGAACACATTTCACTAAAAGCACGATTTGGGTAGTATTGTGTGAGAACAGTTTTACACCGTTAACCCCGCAAATTGGAGTCCTTAGTCAAACAGGCTTGCAAGGATCTCGAGTAGCTCTTCGTCTTCGTGCTTCAGCGTGGCAGGATCGGCTTGCGGTGCGGCGATGACTCCAGGACTGCAACCAGATGCCTTTCGCGTGGTAGCTGGTGCGAATGTCCCATCGTTCCAGTGGCTGAAGTTGTGCAGCTTGAGGTGACGACGCAAGTTCCCACCTGTCGAGAACGCGCGACCACACTGCTGGAAGCGACAGACGTGTGACGACTTCCCCAAGTGGACCATTCTCATGTGCCGTTCGAGCTTGAACTCACTCTTGAACCAGCAGTGACATCCCTCCATCAAACACGACAACGGTCCTTCAAGCCATGGGTGCTGCACCCGTTTGTGTCGAGCGAGGTTCCCAGATGTACTGAAGGTCTTACAACAAGCATTGACGGGGCAAACGAAGTCCTTGTCACCCGTGTGTGTCTTGACGTGCTCCTTCAGCGTGTAGCGTCGACAGAATCGCTTGACGCACCCGAAGAAAGGGCACAAATATTCTCGCGGTGGCCCCATGCCATCACCGGAAGCAACAAATCGAGCGTCTAGTGGGATTCTTGCGTTTTTGCTGCCGTCTGCTTGGCGTGTTGGGTTGTGAAGTGAGCAGAACTCGTCACGTGGCTTCTCTTCGTGGACCCCAGTCTTCCAGCCTTTGGTCGACCACCTGAGTCAACTGAGGACTCGGTGTGAAGGCCAGAAGCGGGCAGAGCCAACTGGTCATTGGTGAGATCTGTCATGCCACAAGATCCATCAGGCGGCCATGTGGTGTTCGCCGTGTACCTCGTCAACACGGTCAAGCCCTGGGTGACCAGCACGTCAGGCTGAAATTCGGAACCATATCTCTCACAGAGTGATGACATGTACGGCCAAGAAGAGAGCCCTTGTACGGTCCCGCCTTCAGTTTCTCTCTTCCCAAAGACATGGAGATCCATGATTGCACGCTAGGAAGACAAATCTGTGATGGAATGCGTATAGGCGAGCTGGCACTACGCCCAAAGAGTATTGGGGTGTTTGACATAGACGCGTGTCTTTGACCTCACAAGGCTATGAGTCATGACGCTTCTATTTCCCCGTCAGGGCTGACCAACAACTTCCCTCTCGGCGGTTGTGCAGTGATTGTCAGAGAGAGTAGGGTCACCTGATGCCTATGGATTCGTGCACAGCATGGGCGTTGCATCTCCCTCATCTCCGCTGTTGGCAACATGCCACTGAACGAGCCCGAGGTGTAGTGAGGGAGATGCTACGCTTTTATCGGCGTTCAGATTTTATTGTTTGATCATCGTACCGCAGACCCATGGCATCGCAAATCGGAAGTCTATTTCTTCTTTTCGAGGTCGATGCCGATCTTGCCGATCTGTTTGGTCGCCTGCAACGCCTCGAATGCCTTCATAACCTGGTCGCGACTGAAGCCGAAGGTCTCGTGGACGTGTGGATTGATGTTATGACGCGTCACGAAGCTGAGAAGATCCGACATCAGCGTAGGACTGCCTTCCTGCACGCCACGCAAGAGCACCTGTGAGCCGAGGCCTGGATGCTCTGGGCAATGGTGCCGGAGCCGCCGTTCTCGAGCACATGGTCGACGCCTCGTCCCCCCTTGAGGCGTTTGGCTTGTGCCCTCCACTGCGGAATCGTCTTGGAGTTGATAATGTCGTCGGTGCCCAACTTCTCACGTACGAACTGCAGCTTCTCGTCAGACGATGAGGTCACGATGGCGGTGGCGCCTGCAGCCTTTGCGAGCTGCAGCTCCGCAATGGAGATACCGCCCGTGCCTTGGATGAGCACAGTCTGGCCTGCACGGAGAGGCACGGGTCCGCCGAACAGTGCGTTCCAGCTCGTGACACCAGAAGCCACAAATGTCGCGAGCTGGACGAAGCTGAGCTTGCAGTCCTCTGGGACCTTGACGACCGACGTGGCTGGCGCAGCCATGTACTCGCGCAGTGTGCCGTCGACAGTTCCACCGAGTCCGTGGTCCCAGTCCTTGACGATCGCCGTCCGCTGTGTCTGGTTGAACATGGCAATGACACGATCGCCGACACCGAAGTACTTGACGGCTGATCCGACTGCGGCGATGACGCCGGCATTGTCGGCGCATGGCACGAGGTCTTCCTTGAGTGCGAAGGGGTACGCGCAGCGCATACCATCAGATCGCGGTAATTGAGCGTCACACCCTTGATGCGGATGAGAACATCGTGATCGCCAATGACCGGAAGTGGCTCGGCTGCTTGCTTGAGGTTGTGGTACGTCGTGCGGTCGCTGATGCGGTAGACGACGTGAGAGGGAGCCATGGTAGTGCAGTGACGAGAGAGTTTTGGGCAGAGATTAGTGGAATGAGCAGTACGAGAGAGATTTCGTCCATCGCAAAGCTGTGTCGACTTCACAACAAGAGGAGAGGCAAGTGACTGCGTATTGATGTCGAAATGAAGATTAGAAGTGCTCGATTGGGGTCTCAAGTAGGTGTGGTAAACAGCTCGAGCAATGTCATCGGCTGAGGGAGAGATGCGTGAAGAGCAGGAGTGTTCATGCTTCGTAATCTCAGCTGAGACTCTGGTTACATCTGTTCAACCCTGCTGTTTACCAAGCCTACTTGAGACCCCAATCGAGCGCTTCTAATCTTCATTTCGACATCAATACGCAGTCACTTGCCTCTCCTCTTGTTGTGAAGTCGACACAGCTTTGCGATGGACGAAGGCTCTCTCCTAAGGCTCATTTCACTGCACTATCGTGGCTTCTGTCTCCGCCACGCCATCCTTGCGTGTGTCTGTATGATTACGATCAAAACAATGAAGGCTTAAGCAACAAAGCATAGCATGTACTTTTCTACACTTCGGGCTCGCTCAGTGGCATATTGACAACAGCAGACACGAGGGGGATGCAGCTGTCCTTGCTGCATACGAAGACGTAGATGCTGTCGGCGGCTCCACTCTCAGAAATGCAGAGCACGTCCGTTGAGTAAATGTATTGCACATTCTGTGTAGATCCAAATTGTCAGAATCACAGCATTTGTCCAACTTGTGGTTTTGACTCACAGGAATGACGAGGGGGACCATGACCAGACCCTTGGAGAACTTGTACAACTCGTGGTCGTAGTGGAACGCAACCGTTAGGTCGGTCACCGCACGAGTGCCAGCATTTTGAAGGTTCAGCTTGATACGGAAAGACGGCCCGATGCCTTGCACTTGAGCATTCAGTCGGATCGCTGCACCTGTAGAGTAGGACACTGGGCCCTATAACGACGCAAATGCACTCAGTATATGCGTTTAGGACCCAACGGTTGTACCGACGCCTCTCACCTGCCCGTCTTTGATGATTTTCACGTACGCCCTGGCTGTCGTCAAGCGGAGTTTGCACAGGTCTCGCTGAAAATGGCGGTGCATCTCGATTGCATGGTCTCTCTCTCGTTGGGTCTGCTCCACATACAGCTTGGTTTTCTTGGGGATATTAAGAGGTATATCTTGCTCTGGAGGTGGCCCTGCGGCCTCCGAGATCGCTTCCAAACTCGCTGTTCTTTTAAGTATCTTGAGCGTGAGCGCACCGCCCTTATGGATGAGCATCAACGACGCGTCCTCGCGTCCGTACTGACCAAACCGCATACCAGTGAGGCAGGAGTCGGTGTTGAGTGTGCACACTTTGATCTTTTCATTGTACAGGGTAACGTCCCCGTTCTTGAGGGCCACAAGGATGCCCTTCGTGTCCTTTGTGCGTCTCAAATTGAACACTTCGATCGCCACGATGTCATCAGTCATCGATAGACTCCAGTTCTTTTACCTTTCAAATGGAATGAGAGCAGTTTGCGGTTCATGCAGGCGATAACAATGCTCTTGTCGAGCAACAAAAGACCACACGGTGGCGACTCGAGCTCAATCACACTCTTGAGTAGCTCGCCGTTCTTAATCGTGTAGACAGACCCACTCCGGGTCGTGACAATCAGTCGACATTCGACGTCCAGCAGCCCTGAGGCAACGATTTCGACCGGAATCCCAGGAA